>CAUYTI010141981.1:0-17280 GCA_963575145.1 Galago senegalensis | reverse complement strand
TGCCTCCGCCTCCCAAGTAGCTGGGACCACAGGCGCCCACCACAACGCCCGGCTATTTTTTGGTTGCAGCTGTCATTGTTGTTTGGCGGGTCCGGGCTGGGGATTCGAACCCGCCACCTTATGTGGCTGGCGCCTTAGCCGGTTGAGCTATAGGCGCTGAGCCAAACCACAATTTGTTAATCCATTCCTGAGTTGATGGACATTTAGGTAAAATATTTATTGATCCCCAATAGAAATGAACACCAGTATCTACCCAAAGACAGAATGTTCAAAGCAGCATTATTCACAATAGCCCCAAACCAAAGCAACCAGGTAGTCCATCAAAAACGGAATGGATAAATAAATGTCACTGTATATTCATCCAAACTCTGAAATACTACACAGCAATAGTGTTTCCTGATTTCTGTCAGATATTAATCTTTGGGATTCAGAAGTGAGAAAGCAGAAAAAAAATAACATTCATTACACTCTTTCTCATTTAAAAAACTGTTTAATAAAAAGTAAATATTAAAGTGATATATTATTTACAAAGGTCTGTATCTTAAAGCAAATACTTCAATACAGAAAATGCTAGTGAACATCCTTAGTTCACAGTTAAATAATATAACATGAAGATCTCCTAGCAAGGTTAATAACACTACCCAGAATCACATGTTGAAATTGTCACTTAACACATTTAGCTTACTTCCAAAAGTTAGTATTTCTTGGCAGCCACTCACAGGGGACTTGTATCAAGTGTACTAGGTGTATAAAAGCATTAATATTGCAGTTATTTCATTTGCAAGAATGACTTACCACTAGCACCGGAGAGGACCTGGAGCAAGGACCTGGACATCTACAACAAGGCCAGAGCCACAAGCAAGGTGACCAGAGAGACTGTGGCCAGAAACACTGATCTTCATCTTCCTCCTCCCTGTAGCTCCTGCCTTGCTCTCCTTTCATGTCCATGTGTTCCTCAACCCATAATGTCTGTACAATGACTGCCAACCTTTAATTACCATAGGAGAATTATAATATTTTCACATTTTCCTGAGTAATTTCTCTCAGGATTACGAAAAAATATTTCCTGAAAAACACTAGGAAGAAATTCGCCCATGGAAATAATACCAAAGAAAAAGAATGGGGTTGGGCACGGTGGCTCATACCTGTAAGCCTAGCACTCTGGGAGGCTAAGGCAGGGGAACTGCCTGAGCTCATTGGTTCCAGACCAGCCTGAGCAAGAGAGACCCTTCCCCCATCTCCCCACCCCATCTCTAAAAAAAAAAAAAACAAGAAAGAAATAGCCAGGGATTGTGGTAGGTGCCTATAGTCCCAGCTACTGAGGAGACTGAGGTTGGAGGATTGCTTGAGCCCAAGAGTTTGAGGTTGCTGTGAGCTGTGATGCCACGCACTCAACTGAAGGCAACAAAATGAGACTCTGTCTCAGAAAAAAAAAAAAAAGAAAGAAAAGAAAAGAGAAAGAATAGACTGCTGCTCTAAATAAACAACATTAAATCTTGCGGACAATAATGACTGAAAGGAGACGCACAAGAATACATATCATAGGATTCCATTTATATGAAGATCAGAACAGACAACATTCACTGATGCAACAAAAGTCCCCACAGCACTTGCTTAGTGTGGGGGCAAGAAGTGGTGGATGAGAAGGACACAGAAGCCTTATGGAGTGCTGGAAATTTCTACATGGAGACCTGGGTAGTAGTTACGCAAGTGTACGTGGGTTATCATGAAAGTTTTGAGATACACAAAAATCAAGAAACGTTAAAATCTGCATGCACAAAAACAAATGAAGCCCTCCCAGCAACACCAATAAGCCAAGGAAGTTGAAACTTGCACACGTGAATCAGAAAGGACGTTGTGGACTATGTCTCTTACAAGTGAAATAATGGACCATAACACAGTGACCCAATATTTTCATAGTGACCCACTTATACTATGCAAAAACTTATTGAGCTGAATACAAAATCTTTGCCCTTTATCAACCCAAATTTGTACCTCAGTTAAAAAAAAAGAAAAATATTTATTGAATGAAAGCCTGAATGAATCAATCAATAAATAGATGGAGCCAGAACTAGAATCAAGGTCTAGTTCCTAAAGCCCTATCACTAAGTTTCACACAATATAATACTTAAGCAGATACACTAATGAAAGCTCACATTTGGCTTAGGTTTAAATAAGCAAAATAATCCACCAACAAAAATTTACTCCACAAATCCCAGTTTCCCCAATTCAGCTCTCTATCCTAAAACACTTATTTTATTATATATGGTCTAGTTGCCTATCTAGAGTGTTTCTGTTAAAACACTCTTTAAGGTAACTTTAAAATGCTCGTTATCCCTAACCATTAGAGAAATGCAAATCAAAACCACCCTAAGGTATCCCCTAACCCCACCCAGTAAGATTAGCCCATATCACAAAGTCCCAAAACTGCAGAAGCTGGTGTGGATGTGGAGAGAAGGAAACACTTTACACTGTAGATGGGACTACAACCAATACAGGCTCTGTGGAAAGAAGTATGGAGAATCCTCCTCAAAGAATCAAAACAGACTTTCCATTTGATCCTGCAATCTCATTACAAGGTATCTAAGCAGAAGTAAAAGAATCATTTCACAATAAGGACATTTGCACTAGAATGTTTATTGCAGCTCAATTCACAATCTCCAAGATATGAGAGTGCCCATTAACCCATGAATGGATTAATAAACTGTGGTATATGTACACCATGGAATACTATTTAGCCACAAAAAAGATGGCAACTTTACATCTTTTGTATTAACTTGAATAGAGTTGAAGAACATTCTCCCTAGTAAGTATCACAAGAATGGAAAAGCAAAATGTATTCAATACTAATACGAAACTACTAAATGAACAACTACGTGCCCATGCAAGAGAAAAACCCAATTACATTCAAGTAGAGAGAGGGGGAGAAGGGAAGGGAATTGGTAAGCTCTCCCGTAACGGGTACAATGTAAGGGTATAAACAGCACACCTCCTGGGTGAAGGGCTCAACTACAGCTCGCTCTTTACCTAACACATGCAAACGATGTAACCCAATTTCTTGTACCCTCAAATTAATCTGAAATATAAAAAAATAATAACTTGGCTCGGCACCTGTGGCTCAAGCGGCTAAGGTGCCAGCCACATACACCTAAGGTGGCGGGTTTGAATCCCCACCCGGGCCTGCCAAACAACAATGATGGCTGCAACCAAAAAATGGCCAGGCGTTGTGGCGGGCGCCTGTGGTCCCAGCTACTTGGGAGGCTGAGGCAGGAGATTCGCTTGAGCCCAGGAGTTGGAGGTTGCTGTGAGTGTGATGCCATGGGACTCTAGCCAGGGGGATAGCTTGAGCTCTGTCTAAAAAAAAAAAAAAAAAAAAAAAAAAGAGTTCACGGTTGCTGTACGCTATGACTCCACGGCACTTAACTCCAGGGCAACTGAGTAAGATTCTGTCTCAAAAATAAAAAAATAAAAAAATAAACAAGAATTCAAGAACTGGCTCTGCACCTGTGGCTCAAGTGGCTAAGGCACCAGCCACATACATCTTAGCTAGCAGGTTGGAATCTAGCCTAGGTCCGCCAAACACCAATGATGGCTGCAACCAAAAAAAAAAAAATAGCCCAGTGTTGTGGCAGGCGCCTATAATCCCAGCTATTTGGGAGGTGGAGGTAGAAGAATCCTGGATCCAGGAGTTGGAAGTTGCTATGAGCTGTGATGCCACAGCACTCTACCCAGGGTGAGAGCTTGAGGCTCTGTCTCAAAAAAAAAGAAAAAAAAAAAAAAGAATTCAAGAACCATTTCAAAGTGCTTAAGAAATTCTCAATAGCTTGAGAAGTTAATGATCTATGAGAAACATACAATGGTTTACTTTTTTTTTTTTTTGTAGAGACCAAGTTTCACTTTATCACCCTTTGGTAGAGTACTGTGACGTCACAGCTCACAGCAACCTCCAACTCCTGGGCTTAGGCAATTCTCTTGCCTCAGCCTCCCGAGTAGCTGGGGCTACAGGTGCCCACCACAATGCCCGGCTATTTTTTGTTCAGTTTGGCCAGGGGTGGGTTTGAACTCGCCACCCTCAGTATATGGAGCTGGCACCCTACCCACTGAGCCACAAGCACTGCCCAATGTTTTACTTTTTTAATAAGGAAAAAAGTATTTTTTCTAAATGCAATTTAAAAACATTCTTTATCAGGTCTAATTTTACTTCAAAATGTGTGAGTTTTGGCTTGGCACCCATAGCTCAGTGGCTAGGGCACTGGCCACATGCAACAGGGCTCCTGGGTTTGAACTCAGGCCCAGCCTGCCAAACAACAATGACAACCACAACAACAAAATAGCTGGGCATTGTGGCAGATGCCTGTTGTCCCGGCTACTTGGGAGGCTGAGGCAAGAGAATCGTTTCAGCCCAAGAGTTTGAGGTTGCTGTGAGCTGTGATGCCACCGCACTCTACCCAGACATAATGAGACTCTGTCTCAAAAAAAAACAGTGTCAGTTTCAAAAAAAATGAAGGCAGAAGAGTTAAAAAGCAAGTACAAGTTGGTGAGCTGAACTAGTCACAGGTTACCTAGCAGAAATTTACACTTACTCCCTTACAAGTGATTAAAATCCATGGTAGACTTATCTTAGAGAATCTGCCACTAGATTTCTATGCTTATGACAGAAGAATATGCAAAACTTGTCACTCAACAAATTCTGAGACTGAGTTTCTGCACTCTCCTCTCCATCTAGCAGGCTTTGGGATGCAGTAGTGAAATGGGATAGCAGGCAGAGTCCTCAGTTTTCATTAGCATTACAATAGATATAAAAGGATTCCTTACTTCTTAAGGGTTAATGAAAGCAGTCTGCATTTAGAAGTGTGTATGCAGAAAGAAGTTTACTTAATTGTGATAACAATAAGTTGTTTATCCCTGTTCAAAGACTAGTGATAAATTGGGTTTATCATCCTTCTTAATGACTGCTAATCTAGTGGCCAAAAGAACATTGTATTTGGAGGTAGAAAACTTGATCTCACAAACAGAAACTACTGAGGGATCCTTGGTTTCAACTACTTCATTGTGTAAAGAAAATAATACCAGCTACTTCGCAGAACTGTTTCATAACATTTTGGTCAATAAAAGACCACATATAAATGGCCCACGAAACTAATCAGAGCTGAAAAAGTCCTCTCCCCTAAAGATGCTGTAGCTGTCATAATTTCGTGGTGCATTACTTACGTGTGTGGTGATGTTAGTGTAAACAAACCTACTGCTCTGCCAGTCCCATCAAAGTACAGCCCATATGATTATGTGCAGCACATAATACAAGAAAAATAAATAACTATGAGACTGGTTTCTGTATTTACTGTATTTTTGTTACTTTAGAGTATACTCCTACTTATATATTTTTTTAAAGTTAAGGCAGGTGGCCCCTGTGGCTCAAAAGGGTGGGGCGCCAGTCCCATATGCTGGAGGTGGTGGGTTCAAACCCAGCCCCGGCCACAAAAAAAAAGTTAAGCCTGGGTAGTGCCTTTGGCTTAGTGGGTAGGATGCCAGCCCCATATACCGAGGGTGGTGGGTTCAAACCCAACCCCAGCCAAATGCAACAACAACAAAAAAATATCCGGGCACTGTGGTGGGCGCCTGTAGTCCCAACTGCTTGGGAGGTTGAGGCAAGAGAATCGCCTAAGCCCAGGAGTTGGAGGTTGCTGTGAGCTGTGTGATGCCACAGCACTCTACCAAGGGCGATAAAGTAAGACTCTGTCTCTACAACAAAAAAGTTAAGGCTAGGCCCGGTGGCTCACGCCTGTAATCCTAGCACTCTGGGAGGCTGAGGTGGGTGGATTGCCTGAGCTGACAAGTTCAAGACCAGCCTGAGCCAGAGCAAGACCCCGTCTCTAAAAATAGCTGGGCAATGTGGTGGGCACCTGTAGTCAAAGCTACTTGGGAGGCAGAGGCAAGAGAATCGCTTAACCACAAGAGATTGAGGTTGCTGTGAGCCATGATGTCAAGGCACTCTACCAAGGGCAACAAAGTGAGATTCTGTCTCAAAAAAAAAATAAAAAATTAGTCTAGTTTCCTACCTTTGTGTGTATTTAGGACTTTGCAACTGCCTTCCTGAGGGAATACTACTTACCTGAGCAGAATCGTAAGAGATAATATAGTTACCTTCTGTTCCAACATCATAAACAGCACAAGAACCATAATCTCCTGGGCACAGTAGCTCATACCTGCAATTCTAGCATTCTGGGAGGCCGAGGTGGGTGGATTGCCTGAGCTCAAGAGTTTAAGACCAGCCTGAGCCAGAACAAGATCCCATCTCTAAAAACAGCTGGGCATTGTAGCAGGTGCCTGTAGTCCCAGCTACTTGGGAGGCTGAGGCAAGAGGATAGATCGCTTCAGCCCAAGAGTTTGAGGTTACTGTGAACTGTGACACCACAACGCTTTACTGAGGGCAACAAAGGAAGACTCTCAGAAAAACAAAGAATCATAATCTCCCCAAGCCAGATAACAGATTTCACTAAGTAAAGATGAAGGAAAACTGGTATCCTTTTGTTCATTTTGTCACTTAAAGAAATAGAGACAACAAATCATACCAAAAATTTTAATACAACGCTTTTAAGTTGGAGAATAACATGTATAAAGTGTTGGGGCACTAACATAGCCACACATGAAACCTTTCCCCTCCTCTCTTAAGACTAAGACACAGGGGGCGGCGCCTGTGGCTCAGTGAGTAGGGCACAGGCCCCATATACCAAGGGTAGCAGGTTCAAACCCGGCCCCGGCCAAACTGCAACAAAAAATAGCCAGGCAAGTTGTTGTCAGGTGCCATGAATGGGTAACGCAGAGTATTGGTTTGCTATTGGGATAGTATAGAGACAAAGAACAGCTACCACTTTAAGATCACGAGTAGCAGAATTCTTTATTTCTCCACTAGTTTAAGTAGCCAGTTCTGCACATACACACTGTTAATCAATAATCATTCCATTACCTCAGTGACATATTGTAAAAAGACAAATTAACTTTTGCTAGGTTCCTGTCACACTACTGATTAAGTAATACACATGTCTGCTAGACAAGTAATACACATTCTTCTCAGTTATTCATTATGCTCAAAATAGTAATTAAGGAAACACACACTATCAGCTCTCTGGCCATTCTTGACAGATACAGAAATGGCTGGGAGGGGGGAGGGGACGGAACTGATTGTTTGTCTATTCTTTGAAGCCTTAAGCCATCTGGAGGCAGTAACTTGACCTTGTCAATCCATAATCCGTAGGTTCCAAAAGTATGCTGATGACGCTCTTGCCCTGCAGCCCTCCTGGCCCTGCTCAGGGCAGGGGAATGTCACACTCCTCCTGCTAGGGTAAAGGCCATAGTGGGGATTCTACCACAGAGCCACCTAGATTGTAGAACAACATGACTGTTATTCCTGATCACTCTCAGAGGCAAAAAGACACAAGTATGTAGGCTTTCCACCTATACAGGCATTGTGGTGGGTGCCTGTAGTCCCAGCTACTTGGGAGGCTGAGAAAAGAGAATTGCCTAAGCCCAAGAGTTGGAGGTTGCTGTGAGCTGTGATGCCATTGCACTCTACTGAGGGCAACAAAGTGAGACTCTGTCTCTAAAAAAAAAAAGGCTCAGCACCTGTGGCTCTAAAGGCTACGGCGCCAGCCACATATACCTGAGCTGGCGGGTTCGAGTCCAGCCTGGGCCCACCAAACAACAATGACGGCTGCAACCAAAAAATAGCCGGGCGTTGTGGCAGGCACCTATGGTCCCAGCTACTTGGGAGGCAGAGGCAGGAGACTTGCTTGAGCCCAGGAGTTGGAGGTTGCTGTGAGCTGTGATGCCACAGCACTTTACCCAGGGTGACAGCTTGAGGCTCTGTCCAAAAAAAAAGACCAGCAAAACCATTATTTTAAAACGTTAAAAGAAATGTCATCAAATGCTGCAGAGGCAACTGTTCTTTTCTTTCTTGAGACAGAGTCTCACTTCAACACCTGTGGTAGAGTGCAGTTGACATCACAGTTCACAGCAACCTCAAATGCTTGGGCTCAAGGGATTCTCTTGCCTCAGCCTACTGAGTAGCTAGGACTGTAGGCACCCGCCACAACACCAGGATATTTTTTAGACATGGGGTCTCGCTCTGGGTAAGGCTGGTCTCAAACCTGTGAGCTCAGGCAATCTACCCACCCAAACCTCCCAAGTGCTGGGATTATAGGCATGAGCCACCGCATCCAGCCAACAGAGGCAACTCTAAAATAAAAATGAAATGTGCACTGGCGCAGTGGCTCACACCTGTAATCCTAGCACTCTGACAGGCTAAGGCAGGAAGATCCGCTGGGCTCAGTAGTTCCAGATCAGCCTGAGCCAGTGTGAGACCCCATCTCTATTAAAAATAGAAAAATTAGCCTGGTCCAAAGGTAGCGAGTTATCTCACTCAATTGTACACAGTCAGTTACAGATTGAACTCCTTGTTCTACTCTTTCTTCCCTTACTATTGCACTTGACTAGTCTAAAAAAAATAGAAAAATTAGCTAGGCATGGTGGTGCACACCTATAGCACCTGCTACTCAGCCGGCTCAGGCAAAAGGATCACTTGTATCCAGGAGGTAAAGGCTGCAGTGAGCTATGAAGACAGCACTGCTCTCTAGCTGGGACAACAGAACCACATTTGGTCTCAAAAACAAAACAAAACAAAGAGTGAAAAATGTACCCACTGGTTTTAGCAACAAAGTTATTGCAAAAAAAAAAAACTGCTGCTAGGTAAATGCAAGATACACAAATAGAGACAGGATAGGAAACTTTTCAATAGATTTATCTATATTAAGAAAGAGAAGTTAGGGTGATTATTTCTCAGAATTAAGGCAGACATTTTTCAATTTAAGAAAGAGAAGCCAGACTTGCTGGCTCTCCCCTGTAATCCTACACTCCAGGAAGTTGTGGTGGGAGGATCCCTTGAGCTCAGGAGTTTGAGACTACCCTGAGCAAAAGCAAGACCCCATCTCTACTAAAAATAGAAGACTTAGCTGGGCTTTATGGCAGACACCTGTAGTCCCTAGAGCTAATCAGGACACTGAGGCAAGATGATAACTTCAACGCAGGACTTTGAGGTTGTTATGAGCTAGGCTGATGCCCATATCTCTCTAGCATGGGCGACAGAGTGAGACTCTGTCTTTAAATAAATAAATAAATACCATTTAGGAGACATAGGATCATGTTTTTTGTTTTGAGACAAAGTCTCACTTTGTCACCCTTGGTAGAGTGCTGAGGCATCATAGCTCACAGTAACTTCAAACGCTTGGGTTCAAGAGATCCTCTTGCTTCAGCTTCCCAAGTAGCTGAGGGGGCTCACTCTTGTTCAGGCTGGTCTGGAACTTCTGAGCTCAGGCAATCCACCCGCCTGAGCCTCCCAGAGTACTAGGATTACAAGATTCTCTAGTTCATGGGTTGCCTTTAGTTTTCATGTCTGAGATTTTTCCCTTTTAATCTGTTAGTAATGTGTTAGGTACTTATATTTTTTCTGCTGTTGAACCATTCCAAAATTAACAGTATTTGATCATGACATTTTATTCTAGTGTGATTTTGATTTGATTTGCTTCTATTTTTAGCTAACTTATATTGGTATAATTGGCATAAAACAAAATACACCCACTTTAACTGTTCAGTTTGAAAAAAAATTTTTTTTGAGACAGGATCTCACTATGTCACCCTTGGTAGAGTGCTATGGCATCACAGCTCACAGCAACCTCAAACTTGGGCTTAAACAATTCTCTTGCCTCAGCCTCCCAAGTAGTTGGGACTACAGGTGCCCCACAGTGCCCGGCTATTTTTTGGTTGCAGTTGTCATCATTGTTTAGCAGGCCTGGGCCAGGTTCGAAAATGCCAGCTTTGGTGTACGTGGCTGGAACCCTACTCACTGAGCTATAGGTGCCAAGCCTGCAGTGTTTTGAGATATGTACACACGCATGTAATCTCTACCATGATCAAGGTATAGAACACTTCTGTTCCCTCAGAAGGCTCCCTCATACCTTTGGCAGTCAGTTCCTTCCTACATCAAGTCCCTAGGGACTGGTCTTATCAGGCCAGGCACAGTGGCATATGCCTGTAGTAACAGCACTTTGCGAGGCAAAAGGATCACGTGAGCCCAGGAGTTCAAAGTGGATACGAGCTGTGATGGCACCACTGCACTTCAGCCTGAACAACAGAGTAAGACTCTGAATCTTTTTTTTTTTAGAGACAGAGTCTCACTTTGTCACTCTGGGTAGAATGCTGTGCGTCACAGCTCACAGCAACCTCAGACTCTTGGGCTCAAGAGATTCTCTTGCCTCGGCCTCCCTATCGGCTGGGACTACAGGTGCCTGCCACAGTGCTTGGTTATTTTTGTTGTTGTTGCTAAGCAGGCCTGGCTGCGTTAGAACCCACCCGCCCCAGTATATGTGGCTGGCACCCTCACCACTGAATACACGTGCAGAGCCAAAGACTCTGAATCTTAAAAAAAATAAAAATAAAAATTGGTCTTATCTTATATTTCATATGTTTGTTTGTTTGTTTATTTATTTATTTATTTATTTATTTTTTGAGACAGAGCCTCAAACTGTCCCGCTGGATAGAGTGCTGTGGCATCACAGCTCACAGCAACCTCCAACTCCTGGGCTCAAGAGAGTCTCCTGCCTCCACCTCCCATGTAGCTGGGACCACAGACACCTGTCACAACGCCTGGCTATTTTTTGGTTGCAGCCATCATTGTTGTTTGGCAGGCCTGGGCTGGATTCGAACCCCCACCTTAGGTGTATGTGCCTGGTGCCTTAGCCACTTGAGCCATAGATGCCGAGCCCTTAAATTTCATATGAAAGGAATCCTTCAGTACGTGTCTGCCTCCTTTGCTCAGGATAATGCTTTGGAAATTCATCCATGTTGTAGCATGTATCTGTATTTCATTCCTTTTATTTCTTCACAGTATTCAATTGAGGAGACGTATCACAATTTGTTTTCCATTCACCTGTTGTTAGGCATATGTGTTATTTCCAGGTTAGGGATATTATGATAAAATCTTCTGTGAACATCTGGATATGAGTCTCTGGTGGATGTGGACTTTTATTTCCTTTGGGTGAACACATAGAAGTAGAATTGCTAGGTCATAAAGTAAGTATATATTTAACTTTAAATTGATTGCATCATTTTACACTTCTTTTTTTGAGACAGAGTCTCATTCTGTCACACTCTGTAGAGTGTGATGGTGTCACAGCTCACAGCAACCTTCAACTCCTGGGCTTTAGTGATTCTCTTGCCTTAGCCTCCCAAGTAACTGGGACTACAGTTGCCCGCCACAAGGCCCTGCCATTTTTATTTTGTTGCAGTTTGACCAGGGCTGGGTTCAAACCTGCCACCCTTGGTATATGGGGCCGGAGCCCTACTCAGTGAGCCACAGGTGCCACTCATCATTTTATACTTCTACCAAAAATATGTCAGTGCTTCATTTGCACCACTTCCTCAACAACACTTGATATTTTTAGTCTTTTTACTTTTGGCCAGTCTAATGGGTATATAATGGTATCTTTTGTGGTTTAATTGCCCGAGAGCTAGTGATACCAAGCATCTTTCACATACTTATTTGCTGTTCATAAATCTGCTATGGAGTGTCTGTTCGCATGTTTGATTTGGACTGTTTGTCTTACTATTGAGTTTTGAGTCTGTCCTGTATTATGGATAGACTTCTGCTGTCAGATAGATGTACTGTGAATATTTTGTCCCCCTGTCTGGCTTGCCTTTATTCCTTAGCAATGTCTTTCAAAGAGCAAACAAGTTTTATTTTG
This sequence comes from Galago senegalensis, assembly GCA_963575145.1. Lineage (NCBI taxonomy): Eukaryota > Metazoa > Chordata > Mammalia > Primates > Galagidae > Galago > Galago senegalensis. The sequence goes on along the minus strand of CAUYTI010141981.1, from coordinate 5,488 downwards.
AAGTACAACTTATTAGCTTTTTCTTTATGGTTTCTGCTTCTTATCTGAAATTTTTGCCTTTGCTAGTACCTCAAAAATTTTCTTTCTCATGCCTTTTGTTATTTGAATTATGTGTAACATTGATTTTTAATTCAGGAGGGAGGTTGGATTCTTTCGGTTTCAAGTAGCACATGGAAACTTGAGCTGCCCTGGACATAAAAAGAGTTTGGGAATAGGCTGTGGGGGCATTTCATGGCTCCTAAAGGTCAGCATGCAGGTGGGTCTATGAAACAGAAGCTGGAAAGCCACCAGAACCCAGAATGTCCTTTCTCTGTAGACCGTGGTTTTAGTTTTCTTTCTTTGCAGACTGACTGACTCTGACTCTGTGGCTTCAGCTATTCCCCAGAGCCTACACCATACTGTCTGGACAGAGAATGAGGTTGACCCACGTGGCATCAGGGTCTCACCCAGGTCTAATTAGGCAGTGGGGGTCAGGATTACATTCCCAGGGTGGCTTGTGGTCTGCTCATGCACCCCAAAAGGTGGCACTGTCCTACCGCAACTCCGTCTCTCAGCCCCGCTGAGCACTTCTTGGTGGATCTTCCGACTCGGCTCCCAGTGTGATTCATCCGTGCGCACTTTGTGTTGCTCCCCCACTGCAGCTCTATGCTTCAGCACTTGTGGAATGTGACGATCCTGATCCACTGACGCGGGCTAGAAATTTTGATGTGGAATCGGTAAAGAAAGAAATCCAGAGAGGAAAGAGGCTGGTAAGTATAAGTGACTTTATTACCTATATAGGATGAACAGACAAGGATGCCTATGTGATTGATGAGTCAGGGAAAGGGAAGCATCGTGGAGAGCTGACAGAAGTGGGACTTGTATTGGAAACTTAGATTCAACTGAACACTGAAAATATTTTGGCCAGGTGAGGTGGCTCATGCCTATAATTCCAGCATTTGGGAGACTGAGGTGGGTGGATTGCCTGAGCCAGAGTGAGACCTCATCTGAAAAATAGCCGGGATTCATGGCGGCTGTTTATAGTCTCAGCTACTTGGGAGGCTGAGGCAAGAGAATCACTTAAGCCCAAGAGTTTGAGGTTGCTGTGAGCTGTGACACCACAGCACTCTACCAAGGGTGACAAAGTGAGACTTTGTCTCAAAAAAAAGGGAAAAAAAATATTTTTGCCTGTAATTCTATCACTCTGAGAGGCTGAGCCAGGTGGATTGCTTGAGCTCATGAGTTCGAGATCAGCCAGAGTGAAAACCAGACCCTGTCTCTACTAAAAATAGAAAAACTGAGGCCAGAGAATCTCTTGAGCTCAAGAGTTGGAGGTTGCTGTGAGCTATGACGCCATGGCACTCTACCAGGGGCAACAACTTGAGACTCTGTCTCAAAAAAGAAAAAAAACCAAACAGAAAATAAATAAATAAAATATTTTAAAATTTCATCAGTTAAGCAGTTAAGAGTTAGGATGCTATGGGCCATAAGTAGAGAAAACCCCAACTCTAGCTGGCTTTAATAAAGAGGACACTTATTTTCTCACTTATGTAGAGAAAACGTCTGCCTCAAAGTTGTTTGATTCAGTGGCTCAATGATGCCATCAGGGGCCCACATGTCCCCAGCATCAGCTGGTCCCCTTGTGGTCATAAGGTGGCTGCAGGCAGAAGATGGGGCCACCAGGGTTTCTTGTTTACAGCCAGTGAAAGAGAAAGTCAACCCCACAATAGAACCAGCACTCTCTGAAAGTTTAATTAGGTTGCACCCCTCTCTCTGTACCAGTTGCTGGTGGTGGCCTTAACTAATCAGGATCTGGCCTTGCAGCCAGGTCAGTCCCCCATGGATCACCAGGGGGCTGTCTGGGCAGGAAGGAGTGCTGAGGAGTTATCTTACTGGGTCCCTTGCAATCAACTTCCTCTGTGAAAGGCCCTGTCTTGTCAGGCAGGACAGCAAGTGTGAGCACAGAAAGTTAATGACTAGGAACAAACATTTATGTAGGGCTTGCAAGGTGGCAGCATCCTGCAGTAGGTCACTGTGGGTGTTACACGCATTGCTCTGTGCGAACCTCCTGCCATAGGTATAATGATGCCCATTTTATGAACCGAAGAAATGGTAAGTCCAGAGTGAAAAGGAACAGTCCTGATGGAATTCTGCAGTTAGATCACCTCAGACATGCTGCAGTAGCCCCAGAAGCAAGTCGCAGGGATGGAGTGTGTGGACCCTGCCATCAGCATCTACGCTATTGAGGTCTATACTAGGAATGGGCAAGCTGGTCACTGTCATCACTAGTGCTGACAGAGCAGCTCCCCAGGACTCTGGGTGGAGTCCCTCTGGTTAGAAATCAGCAGACAGCCCACCAACCGAGGAATGGATTAATAAGCCGTGGCATATGTACACCATGAAATACTATTCAGCCGTTAAAAAAAGTGGAGACTTTATAGCCTTTGTATTAACCTGGATCAACTTCCTCTGTGAAAGGCCCTGTCTTGTCAGGACACAATAAAGTGGAACACATTATTCTTAGTAAAGCATCGTAAGAATGGAGAAGCATGAATCCTATGTACTCAATTTTGATATGAGAACAATTAATGAGAATGACACAGTGGGGGCAGGGGAAGGGGAGAGCAGAGAGAGAAAGAAGGAGGGAGGAGGGGAGGAAAGGAAGAGCAGAGAGAGGGAAGGGGGGGTGAGTTCTTGGTCTGTGACACAACTTTGGGGGGCAAGACACAATTGTAAGAGGGACTTTACCTAACAAATGCAATCAGTGTAACCTGGTCTCTTGTACCCTCAATGATTTCCCAACAATAAAAAAAAAAAAGAAAGAAAGCAGCAGACAGACCTCCAGTGAAAGATTATTTTTGTTGCTTCCTATTAAGTGGATTTGAGTAAGGAGACGGCCATTGGATTCTAGCAGTTGTCCATATATGAGGAGATGTGGGTAAAGGCAGCTGACTCTCTGGAGGCAAAAGACTCACAGCTGCAGGGGCTCCTGAGAGCTTTGCAGAATTTGGGCTGCATACCTCCTTACTGGGAAGACATCAGGGTGGGTTGGCAGGGAGAGAGGAGGAAAAAGTCATTTAAAGTTAAAGTAATCTGCTCAGCACCTGAAGCGGCTAAGGCACCAGCCACATACACCTAAGGTGGTGGGTTCGAATCCAGCCCAGGCCTGCCAAACAACAATGACAGTTGCAACCAAAAAATAGCCGGACATTGTGGCAGGTGCCTGTAGTCCTAGCTACTTGGGAGGCAGAGACAGGAGACTCGCTTGAGCCCAGGAGTTGGAGGTTGCTGTGAGCTATGATGCCATGGCATTCTACCCAGGATGACAGCTTGAGGCTCTGTCTCAAAAATAAATAAATAAATAAATAAAGTTTAAGTAATTGTCTCCCTTATACTAACCAGTGTTTGTGCAGCCCTCAGAGTGTGCAGGCAGACATAGTGCCTGCCATGCACCACACAGGTCAACCCAGCACCACACCTGCTTAGAGAGGGGCACAGGCCCCACCAGAGGCTCTGGCCACAGGTGGGTCTTTCCAGCAGGGGTGGGACGTGAGAGGCAGATGGGAAAGGGGAATTCCAGAAAGGAAAGGAGAGGTGCAAAAGTGTGGAAGGCAAGAAAGAAAAGTGCACGCTCATAATACTGTGGGCACACAGCTCTGTGGGTTGCTCTTCCTGAACTCCCGGACTTGCCCAGGGCTTCCAGCTCACAAAGCATCACTGCCACGAGTGATGCTGCAGTAACGGGTTTGTACACATAGCCTTGTGTACTCATTTGAGAATTACTCCAGAAATGGAATTTCTGGTTCTAAGAGAATTCCCTTTAAATTTTTTGAACTGGCTGGATGTTGTGGCTCACACCTGTAATCCTAGCACTCTGGGAGGCTGAGGTGGGTGGATTGCCTGAGCTCAAGGCCAGCCTGAGTAAGAGCGAGACCCCTCATCTCTACTAAAAATAGAAAAATAGAAAAACTGGCTGGCTCAGGAGCCTGCAGTCCCAGCTACTCGGGAGACTGAGGCACGATGATTCCTTGAACCCAAGAGGTTGAGGTTGCTATGAGCTAGGCTGAGGCCATAGCACTCTAGCCTAGGTGACAGAGTGAGACTTTATCTCAAATATAATAAATAAATAAATAGTATGTGTCATTATGCAAACAGAAGCTTCAAATTTTCATATAAGCAGCTCCATCAGTCTTTTTCTTTGTGGTTTCTGGGTTTCCGCTCTTTGTTAGATAGCCTCCCTGACTCAATTCCATGCTTTTTCCTTTCTCCTACATTTCCTAATTTTTTGAATAGTTTTTTGTTTTGTTTTGTTTTATCTAGTTAGAGGTTTGATACATGGAGAGACTACTTGGGAGTATACTAGGAGGAAGTGATCTAACTTTGTTTCCTACACGCATAGCCAATTGCCCCACCACCACCAAAATTAAATGATCACTGTTGTATGCACTGATTTGAAATTCTACCTTTGTCATAATCTTATTTTTCACCTATATTTGAATTTTCTTTAGCTGTTTCTATACTTACCTGTGCTGATATTGGGACCTTGTGTGAGCATCTCCTATGGGTAAGGTGATTGTGCTGTGGCTCCAGGTCATTCAGCCAGAGTATGATGCTAACAGCCTTGGCCCTGGCAGGATTCCCCCTAACAGGCGGCAGTGGCCACACATACTGTCGCCCTCACCATCCCTACACCACCTTCATCTGTCAAACACCAAATAGACCAAATAGAGAGATAAACATCAATAAAAACATGGGATCGAATAGTGGTTTATGCCTGTAATCCTGACACTCTGGGAAGCCAAGGTGGGTGGATTGCTTGAGCTCAGGAGTTCAAGACCAGCCTGAGCAAGAAGGAGACACCTACTCTAAAAAAAAAAAAGTTGGGCATTGTGGGGCCCCTATAATCTCAGCTACTCGGGAGGCTGAGGCAAGAGAATCGCTTGAGCCCAAGATTTTGAGGTTGCTGTGAGCTGTGATGCCATGGCATTCTACTGAGGGTGACAAAGTGAGACTCTGTCTCAAAAATAAATAAATAAATAAATAAAAGAACTATACCTAATGTTTGTAGCTGAGGATGGAATTTTGCTAATGACAACGAGGATAAGGATATAGAGCTGCTGACTTAAATAATATTTAATGATGTTTTCAAATTTTAACAAAAATTGCAGAAATCAGGTGCTTACTCATTAAAATCTATTCTCTTGTAGAAATGCAGCCTGTGTCGTAAGACGGGAGCCACCGTAGGGTGCGAGTGGGCAACGTGCAAGAAATCTTACCACTTTTTCTGTGCCAAGGAAGACCACACAGTTCTACAAACTGATGAAGCAAAAGGAAGCTATAAGTATTGCATAAAAACATTTTTTTTTTTTTTTTGAGACAGAGCCTCAAGCTGTCCCCCTGGGTAGAGTGCCATGGCATTACAGCTCACAGCAACCTCCAACACCTGGGCTCAAGCAAGTCTCTTGCCTCTGCCTCCCAAGTAGCTGGGACCACAGGCGCCCGCCACAAC
>CAUYTI010141980.1:0-31791 GCA_963575145.1 Galago senegalensis | reverse complement strand
GTCTAACCATTTACTTCCCTGCCAACATATTTTCCCCCACTGTTAACTAAATGTTCTGATTACTCATGGTGACAATGAAGCCCTTGATTCCACAGACCAAAAAAGGCTTAAGCTGAAAAATACACTAATAAAAATAAGATAGAATTAACCCCATAGGTTATATGTCACTAAAGTCAGTGTATTTATAAAATTAAAATATGGAAAATATTCTCTGCCTCAGATTAGGAAACTGGAAAATTTGTTTATAGTACCGGACACAATCAAAGTGCAGGCATATATTTAAAAAATTTATTTTGCACTATACAAGCTGCAGACAGCAAAATATACTGCAACTCATTTGATCAATAGAGAAAGCAACAATTAAGCACATAGTTTTACTAAACAAATTTAGTTTGCAGTCACTACATATTTAATGAACAGAGGGAAAAGTGATTAGGGCCACCTTTGGGAGCAGACAGGTGTAGCATGATCAATTTCCAAAGTGAAATGTGAAGAATTATTAACAATGCAATTGACAGTGCCCCCCCCACCCGCCGAATAGATCTAGTATAACTTGAAAACCAATAGTACCATTCTAAAGTTTCTATATAATGTCTCATTAATACACACAACAACCAAGACCACTGAATCCTAAGTAACTCCTAGGCAAGGCCATATAACTAATGATGGAAAGAATCAATGTGCACTGAGTTTGGTTAATGACAGAGCCCAAATCCCTTAGTCATCCATACCGTCTCTCCTGTCCTTGAATCGATGCTTGAAGAATCTGAGTTTATGTTGCCTTACATTGTTATCATTTTAGAATTTATAGAAATACAAAGAATATGTTAAATATCTTCTGTTGCTATTTTGCTCATTTCACATAATATGTATATATTTTAATTATAAAATAAAAAACAAATATTGGGAAAAAATTTAAAAATAGAGTAACAGAAAACAGAAAAACCTTTGGTAATGCCTGTAGGCATATATAATCACCATGAACATTTTAATGCCTATTATTCCTCTCTTTTATATATGTATGCATATTTATGTATGTATGTGTTCATGTGTGTATATAGCTATGCTTACTTAAAATGTTATGACCTGTTCATTAGTCTTTCTATTGTCATTATATTTTTGAAAACAGGACTTTTTATGGCTAATGTTTTCCATTCTCTAGTTGTACCACCACTTTCTTCTTGTTGGACTTTATGTTGTTTCCAACTTTCTTTATATTAATTCTCTTGCTACTTTTTCCTAAATTTATTTCCTCATCTAGAAATCTGCAACTGAGCTAATCAATCTATGAAAATATTTTTAAAAACAATTCCCTTGCAAAAGGAAAACAAAACTTGCAGAAAAGATTATCTTATGAGGAAATTCATTTGTCATTTTCTCATAATTGGTAAGTTGTGAGTTTGATGAAAAAATTTATTTTGTTTTGCTTTATGTTATATTTTATTTTATTTTTTGAGACAGAGTCTCACTCTGTCCTCTTGGGTTGAGTGCTGTGGCATCATCATAGCTCACAGCAACCTCAAACTCCTGGGCTCAAGCTATCCTCCTGCTTCAGCCTCCCTAGTTGTTGGGACTACAGGTGCCTGCCACCATGCCTGGCTAGTTTTTCAATTTTTAGCACAGACAGGATCTTTCTCTTGCTCAGGCTAATTTTGAAGTCGTGAGCTTGATTGAACTCAAGCGATCTACCCATCTCAGCCTCCCAGAGTGTTGGGACTACAGGCCTGAGCCACCATGCCCAACTAGGTAATTACATAAAACTCAGATACAATCAGACAAATAATTCCATCTCCAAATGTATGATCATCTTTTCTTTTCCAATGCCTTCAAATTCTTTCTTTTTGTAGGTTGCTGATTTCCTTTTACACACTTACAAGCGAATCAGTGAAACAAAATAATTACACATTGAAATGATAGGTAGAAAAAGTCACTCTCAAAAATTCCTTGCAAAAACTGCTATATATTTGGTGTGCTTAACATACAAAAAGTAATCAGGCTAAACCATAGGACTTCAGAAGGGATATATGAAGGCATACTATCCAAACATTTATGATTGTCAAAAACATTCTTGTGAGTTTAAAATGCAAATCAAAAAGAGTAGATAAATGCAAATAATTTCCCCACTCTTGAGTGCTTTAAAACTAATTAGTCTCTTTCTAGAGAAGGAAGAGAGATCAATTTATAATAATAAAGAGGATTTCATTTATTATTACACAAGAGGGAATCAATAGGACTTTACTCAGTGAATGCATTTGATTAAGTATGTAAGTATGTAATTGACAAATTACAACACTGGTACTGGCATTACATAAAAGGAGAAAATCCAAGTATAATGACTACAGCTTTTATAAAATGTTTCATCAGAAACTGCCATTTTTAGGTCCTTAAGGTTAAAAATACCTCCCAAGTTTCCAAGGTTTCCATTTCTGACCCTTGCCCACACTCCAGGCATAGAGAACAGAAGCTAGAATTACTTGAAGATAATGAGAGAAAGACTTCCTAAAGAATCGAGAATAAAATGGACAATAATAAGCTGGTTATTGTGCAGAAGCTTCAGCATCAAGTTCAACACTAGACGTTCACAGAAGAAAAGGGATCTTGAGAACTGCAAATACTTCTAAAAGCATATATCCTTTTAAAAAGAAAATGTCTCACAAAAATAGGTAGTCTGACACCTATGTAAACAACAAGGGCCAATACAAGCTGAATGAGGAGAGCAATCCTTTAACTGATATTTAGCTTTGTGTTCTCAGAGGGCCAAAAAGGTAGCCAGAAATAGCCTGAAAGTCTGCCCTGGCCCAGATACCCAAATTGGCAAAGGACAGATTTCTAAGGCAGAATTTGGAAAATGTAACTTTTTTTTATTAAGTCATATATACATAGATCATGAATACATTCATGCCTTTGTGGGATTCAATGTGTTGATTATTTGTAAGATTGGAGTGCTTACATTCTACTAATTACCATAGCTTTCACCTCATTTACTTAATCACAGTGTTAAGACATTTGTGTTCAATACTAGAGAGAGAGGGAGGGTTAATGGTGGGACCACACCTATGGAGCACACTACAGGGGTACAAGAAAATATAATATTTTTAAAAGCTTTTGCTATATGTGTCCCTTGGTTTGGGTTTTCTATGATTTCTTTTATAATTGAGCCTTTTAAAAACATATATATATATATCAAAATACTGGTCATTCTGGTCAACTCGGACATTATATTCTTCCTTTCTTCCTTTTCCTTTCCATTTATCTTCTCTTCTTTTTTTCTCTCTTATCTTTCTCTTATCTTTTCTCTTACTTTTCTTGTCCTATTCTTCTCCTCCTCTTTCTTATTCCTCACCTTTCTTTCTCTTCATCTCCTCTTTCTCCTCCTCTTCCTCCTCCCTGAAACCAAAATGGTACCAAAAGTGTTCATATTGGGTGTGGAAGGTGATGTTAATGGTAAGGTTTTTTACTGGGTATGATGCCAGATTACATCATTCACATTCCTCTAAAAAGGGAGAGAAATAATAAACATTAAAAAGATTTACAAATCCCAGTACTGAAATTTGCCTATTTTTCCTTTGCTAGTGACATTCTTCTCAACATAAAAATCACCATGCACATTAGCAAATATTATATGTAAATAGCATCCAAGAAGAAGCATTTATTATCCACCTTCCAAATTTATTATTCAGAGGAAATAAAAATGTAAATGGAGCTGCCAGTTCAACTTAGAAAATATTTTTTAAATATTCCCATGGTGACAGAGGCATCAGACTTTTCTTTTTCTTTTTAAATTTACTCAGCTTCTAAACACAACATAGGCCATGTCACAGAGAAGCATCAGCTTAATACCACACAGAAAAGACATAAAGGGAAATGTTACGGATTTTAAAATCAATCTATTTCTTTCAGAGATGAGTGATTTCCTTTGCGTACCTCCTGAAAAAGTACATCTACAGTGAATCAAAGGTGTTAACCTGTAATTTGACAATATTGAATATTTTAAATTCAGAATGAAAGAAAACAATGTGTACAAAGAAAATCAAATCATATAGTCAAAATTTAACATAATTAACATAATTTTTGTTCCTAGTATTTACTAAAACATTTTTTCTTCTCCAGATAGGTATCATTCATTTTCAAGTATGTTCAGAGGACTGAAACCCTTTTAGCTTTTTAATCTTAGGTCAATAGTGGAAGTGTTAGCACAGGGAAAGTTAATACCAATTTTCTTGCCTTAGACTAACAAGATTTCTGGATTGCATTGGCAAACAATTCAGCAGAAATTTAGAAAGGATACTTTAAGAGCAGGAAATCTATGTCAGGGAGAAGGCATTGCAGGCAGACAATTCTCATGTCCAATGACTTCTACATTAAAAACAAATGTTTCATACTGTTGAAGTCATTTCATTACTCAGCTCATTCTTATCTGGCAGTAATTTTTAACAGATTCCAGCCTCCTTTGCAGACAGAAATTTCCAGCCACTCTCCTCCGTGCCCCAAGAGGCCATTTCATAAGCAAGCTAACATTAATTCAAACAAGACTCATTTTTTCCATCACTTTACACCCTAGAAAACTGATACAGACTTCCCCAGATGAAGTTCAATGCAGAACATAGGTTTATGAAGTGTGGAAGCTCATTTCAAATGTACACATAATATATTGATAGAGAATTCAGGAGCATTTTCAAAGAATACAAATGTGCTGGGCCCAAGGCTTACATGGTCGTTTTCACTGAAATGTAGCTTGTAAATGATTTCAGAAGGCCAGAAAACTTTAAAATGAAGTGACCTTTTGTTGAGACTTCCCAGAATGTTCTAATTTAGAAACTAAATTGTATATCCAGCATGCAAATGTGTAGTGTAAGCACTTCACTTGTTCAGATTTGACAGCTGAGAACCTGATTAGGAATTTGTCAAAGGCCGAGTGTCTACAGAGAGGGTGGGTGACTAAAAGCCGTGATAACAATAAAGAACATGTAATAATAAAGTTAAAATGTCCCCAGACTTAACAATGTGGTTACTCTTAGTTAGTAGACATTCCTGGGAGGATTATAGTAATTAAAATTCTGGGAAATGCCAGTGAGGGATTCTATGTAATACGTAATTGCACAATTGCCTTTGCCATGACATCTTTCTTAAAAATTTAGAGATGCACCCTCAACCACATCCAGGCATTGGGTATGATACCTGTTATCACACCCTTCCTGCATGAATTTATATTTTCTTCTTGAGTAATAAGCTACATAATTAAAATGGACTATACAAAAAGAACATTTTTTTATTTAGCTGAAACTGCCATTTCTATCTGATACTTTTCTCTCTGAGGTATACCTCCCACTTCATTCATTCAAAAAATGTTTTTTGGATGCCTATTTCATACTCAGGGTTGAGATACAAAACTGGAAAAAAACTTATTTTGCCCTTCAGAAGCTAAAGTTTAAGCCATCTGGAATTAGGTTTTTTTGTTTGTTTGTTTTGTTTTGTTTTTTAATTTAATGATTCTGTCAACCCATACTTTTCATGATCTTTTTACTTTATTTTACTTACACTAATCTTTTTTTTTTCTGGTTTATAAACACGATTCCTTTTCAAGCAGAGACATTTAAGAAGATGTGATGGGTAACTTTATATGCCAACTTGACTAGACTAAGGGATGCCCAGATAGCCAATAAAGCTCAGATAGCTGATAAAGCATGATATGTGTGCATGTCTGTGGGGTTGCCCAGAGAACATCAGCATTTGAATCAGTAGAATTATGAAAGAAAAAAACTGTTGAGAGCCCCTGAAAGAGTGAAAAGGCAGAGAAAGGGAAAATTTGCTTTCTGCTAGATCTGGGACATCATCTTCTTCTGCTCTTGAACACATTACTCCAGAATGCTGAGCCTTCAGACTGGAGTTGAATTATATTACTGGCCTTCCTAGTTCTCCAGCTTGCAGCAGGCAGATGGCAGGATGTTTCAGCCTTCAAAATCTCACAAGCCAATTCTTATAATATATATAACATATATATATATATATCTTGTAATAGATAAAATGCATACCTCCTATTGGCTCTATCTTCTCCATTAACACTAACAAAAGAGACAGCATTATCTATGGGTCTATTCTACTGCTCAGAAGAATCTCTGCAAATGTGGTGTGCCTGCTCTTCCAGTGTTCCTCCTGCACCACCATGCTTGTAAATTTACCTAGTCCCAAGGTCAAGAGGAGGTGACCAGGCTGGGTAGGGTGGCTCAAACCTGTAATCCCAGCACTCTGAGAGGTCGAAGTGGAAAGATTGCCTGAGCTCAGGAGTTTGAGATCAGCCTCAGCAAGAGTGTGACCCAGTCTCTACTAAAAAAATAAATAAATAAAAACTAGCTAGGCATTGTGGTGTGCACCTCCCAGCTACTCGGGATGCTGAGGTAGGAGAATAACTTGAGCCCAGGAATTTAAGATTGCTGTGAGCTATAATGCTGCAGCACTCCAGCCAGGGTGACGGAGTGAGACTTTGTCTCAAAATAATGATAATAATAATAATAATAAAGAGGATGTGGCCATGCTTGGAATGAGACTATCCTTCTGCCCACTTCCATGGAACAGGGCAAGGAAGTCCCTCAAGTCGGAATTAGAGCGACCATCTCTCTGCTGAACTCTAGGCCTCTGTTGTAAACGCCAAGTGGAGCACCCATGCTGTGAGTACCCCTAAATGGGTTCCCCACCGCCACCCTCCTCACTCTATCATGACCAATGTCTTTGTGTCCTGTACCCCTATGGGAGTCTCACTTTTCCCAGGTACATCTAGCATCCTCACCTCTAACCTCTTCCTGAGCCCCCTCTCAGAACTTATACCCTTATTTGATTCTTAACATATTCTCTGCCATCACTGCAAACCCTTCCTCTGTGGCTCCAGAAATTCTCATTCAATCAAACTCTCATTCCAACTTAATACATTTTCTCAATTATTTTGCTTTTTCCTTTTTTATAAAAACTTAATTTGTATCAAATCATACTTGCATACATTTATGGGGTACAATGTGATGATTTGACATACAATGTGGAATATTGAAATCATAACCATCACCTCACTTACTTATTTTTGTGGTAAGACATTAACAATATATTCTTAGTTGTTTTGAAATGTACCTTCACATAGTGTACATTAGGTGAGGTCACGCCAAACACCCTCCCTCCACTCTTTCTAGTCCAGAAAGAAAAAGGGGAGTGGTGGGGAGAGCTTTTTCCTTTTTGATCTGAGCACGATTTCCCTTGAAACCTTTGGAAGTGAGAAGTATGTCTCCCCTGCTCCTCATTGCTGCTCCTCATTGCTGCTTCTCCCCTGCTCCTCATTGCTGCTTCATTCTTCTATAAATTCTGGGCAGGTGACTGGGCTGAACAGCCTAGCACACCCTCAAACTGAGCCGCCCTCTTGCTCCTGTGGGAGTCAGCTGATCCATGGACCCTCAGTTTACTCTCCACTCCTGTTTTCCCCTCTAATTCACCTGCCACTTCTCGTCCTCTTTGCCTCTGAGCATTAGGTGTTTAGATTTCACAGTCCTAATGCCTCCCATGGGGCCTTCCCAACTTCTTCCACTTAAAAGTGACCCATTCTTCCAGGTGCTCAGGTGAAGTTAACATCCCTTGACTGATTTCTTCATTCCTCTTTCTGACTCATCTAATGCACTGACACATTTACATCCATGCTTTATTTCTCCTCTCTACTCTGTGCCATCGTTCACAATTTAAGACATCTGAAATTGCATGTGACAAAACTGATTGCAGGTCATATTTTAATTGGCAGTTCATCAAGAACCTAAATTATATTATTTTCTGCCTTGATTAAAAATATATATTAAATCAAGCTATTACCCTGATGAAAACCTTCCAGTGGGTAAAACACAAACTCATCCCAATGAGTAAAACAGGTCTACACTTTCTGTTCTCTTATTTCTTTGAATCGACTCCCTTTGGCTCAGTCTGCTCAGCCATGCAGGCCTCTGCCACACAGCTATCACCATGTTACACTACTCGCCATGTTTCCAGGTATTCTCATCTCACTCCCTCACCTCCTTGGGATCCTTCAACAAATACCACTTTCTCAGTCACTTTTCCAGCTCTCCCCTCTGCCCTTGCTGTTTACTTCACCAGAGCACTTATTACTTTACAAGATATAATGCACTTTATTGACTTATTTCCTTCTTATTTTTCTCCCTAGCTAGAAAGTGTCATGGGGCAAAACTTTCTAATTCTCTACCTTTTGTTTTTAGTTTTTTTCATTCATTTCTATATCCTTTGGGGTAGAACTTCATCTATATGTGTGTGTCTATATACAATTTTATTTTTAATTTATAGAAATCAAATGTAAATATCTTAAATATGTCTTTTAACTTTAAAAGTATGATTATATATTATGATAATAAAATTACCACATTAGATAACTGTAAGTGATAGTATTCTTATAACAATTGTAGGTGTCCTTTAGTGGGTTCTCTTTATATACCAGTCTTGGAAAGCTGGTTCCATGCTGGCATGCTGCCCTGGGGGCAGTGTTCTTTAAGACCCGTGGAGCTGGTGGCAGTCAATGGAAGAAAAGTAAAGTTAGAAATGATGAGAGACAAAGAGAAAGACATGCAGAATAGAATTTTCAAAGGTGGGAGCACAGGGGACCACCGCTAGCTGTGGGGTTCATAGCAGTGGCCCCAAATGTTTGTTCCACTCATCTTTTATTGAAGCCTATTTGCTCATTAGCCCAGAGGATAAGCTGAGGAAGGGAACAAAGACACCAGCAGTTTCTCTGAGCAAGAATATCAGCTGCTATTGTTTCTATAATCATTAACTTTAAGGGTCTGAGCAGTCTTGAGAAATCCAGAACCTGAGCCTTGTGTGGGGGCAGCCTCCTGTCTGAGTCACACACACAGATTCCTAGGGAGCGTTAATCCCGGCTAATTCACTGTAGACTAAAACGTCACTGGCATCAATCTCCTCTGAAGAATAGGTGGGAAAGAGGAATTTTCCTCTCATCTCCACCATAGAGGGTCTTCCTCTCTGATAATGTATATAAACCCTCTTACCCATATTTCAGGGCTCAAGCTGTTCTTTTAATCTCTTCCCTGGCCAAATACAAATCTCCACAGTGGGTACTTGCGATGGCTGTTGACTGGGCAGGGGATGGCCTGGTTAATGTTTCTTGCTAGGCCTTGCACACAGCTTCCTCTGTGGTCATTATTCCTTCAGAGTGTTCACAGACCCAGCAGGGGTGTTAGCAAGCTGTATCCTCTATAGCCCAGGCTTCCAGAAAACTGCTCAGATAAGAAATTTAGCAGTGCTCAGATAAGGTAAACAAGCTGACTTTTCTTTGTTCCACCTTGCTCAGCTTATTTCTCCATCCCCCTCCTTTTCTGGGGGTGCTTTCCTTGCCAAGAATGGAGTCTTTGGTCCCCATTCTGCCTAAAGTTTCATGTAATATTTTATTTGATTTAGTTTTCATTACAAATCTATGAATTAGGTCAATGATTTTCAGCAGGTGTGTGGTGAGAGGATCTTAGGTGTGCCATGAAAATTTTTCTAGATCATTAATTACATTATTTTCAAAAGAAGTTCAAAGCACAGTAATTATATTCTCTTTTGACTCTTTATTTGATCAACATATTTGTGCTGTGGAAACTTAACTATATATTCAAGTGTGCTGTGAGATTTTTTAAAAAAGGTTGAAAAACACTAAATTAGTTAATATAACCCTCTTTCAGAAATTAGGAAATTAACTCTCAGAGAAATTAGGTAATTATCCCAAGTGTCCCATTAGCACAAAAACTACAGGGGTAGGATTGAACTTCAAATCTGTCCAACTCTGACGTCTATATTATAAGTGATTCATTATTTCATCTCTGAAGGCCAAAAGCCAAATTTACGGAGGAAACCACAGAAGTTATATTCACAACACTTGCTCAGATTTACCTAGTCCTACTGTTTACCAGCAGGCTTTTTATTGAGAAGCTTCTCTGTTCACTGGTTCTTTATTTGTACTCTCTCCCAATAGGCAGCTATGATTCCTTTTTTACTATCCATATATGCATATATGTGTCATGTATCTCTGTAGAAGAAGTTGGGGCTCCAACATCATTTGCTATCCTTTGTAGATAGTCTGGTTTTGTTTGGGCGGTTGTTCTGTTTGTTTCCTTCCTATTTTGTTCTGTTGCCTGTGGCTGCCTGTAGCAGGTGAGAAACCATTCTTCTGTTGTCCTTGTCCAAGCCTGGTGGAGACACAGTGAGAAGGGACAGGTGCATCAAGGGGGTGGAGAAAACTTGAGGACTGAACCAAGAAGTCTGGAGAGCCTATAGAAATGTGGATGTGAACTAGACTAGGTAACCAATGACCAATAGAAAGAGATAATCAGTGACCAATAGGAAGAGATAATCAGTGGCCAATAGGAAAGGGCATTACTGCTTGGGGGCCCCAGAGAGGCCAATAAGAGACTTGCAGCCGAAGAAGTATTTGTACCCTGCAGGCTTTTGTCTCTGTCTCTCTCCCCTCTACTACTCCAGGAGAGGGTCCCACTCTAACTCTCTTTGGAAGTGCTCTAAACTTTCTCTCTGCTATTTCTAAATAAAATCTATTATCGTGAAACATGTATAGGTTACTCTTGCTTTCTATGATCATTGTGCCTCCTTAAACTTTCTAGCTCAGTGGAGTAATTGAACCAGGTCAACTGGGTTCAGGGAACCTGACCCCTGAGCCCCAACAAGAGAATTTATTCTGCCAACACACTAAGGCCTTTCAGTTGGGTCTGGCTGGATAATACAGGGCATGTGTCTTCTCATGGGCCAACATCTGTCTCCTGGGAATGTCCCATAATGGCCTAGAATGGAAGGAGACCAGATGGACAGCTGTTGGAGGAATGGGATCATCGTGCTTGGTCTAGTCTAAGGTGGACTCATGGTGGGGGAGAGTGGTCTTCTAGGGAGATCCATGAGGACTGGGACTGGAGCAGGGGGAGTATGGAGAGCTTAACAGAAGCAGTGGTGTTTCTGGCAAGAAGTAAGGGAGGTCAGGCAGGCCCCTGGCAATGCCACTGTGCAAGAAAAGGCACTCAGCACCTTTCCAGGGTCAGCTGATGTCAGAGGGAGGAAGTCCAATTAGCTGGGTATCAGTCAGGGTCTCATTTTTCTTTTTCCTTCATGTGTAGCTCCTGGGAAAAAGAAGTTTAAATTCTCTCTACAGTTTGAATATCTGGTAGTCTGCAAAACAGGGAACTATTACAGCAAGAATTTTGGCCCCTGTAGTAGAGTTCCTCATTAAACTGCAATCTGGTACTGTGAGGTCTCACCATTCCTTGGCACGGTTCTCCAGGCCTGGTGTCCACAGGGGCTGTGGCCTGCCTAATGGTGGTGTTGATGTGGTCCTGACAGAAAGAGCACATCCTCTTCCCAGAGCCACCCTCACCAACATCCTCCCTCCCTCCTCAGAGGCCATAGATAGACCAGAATCTCACCCAGGTTCCCTCTACTTATTTTCAAAATGTCAAATTGTCCAAAATTCTTGATCAACATGCCACATATTTAGCAGATGTTCTCAAGTTTCTACCATTTGTATTACAGCCTTTTCTAGGAATGAGGAAAGTTTGCATTACTTTTTCCCTTTACAACCTAAGGTTGTGTGAATAAAAACAGAAGACAGAGAAGAATGAGTTAGAGAGCCCAGCTCAGAGCAACTGTGCTCTCCTGTGGTCAGAGGGTGGGTCAGATATCAGCTCTGCCATTTACCAGACTGGACAGTGATTAACTGCTGGGCCTTTCTGTCTGCCTCACAGCAGCCCCAACTCCACACGGCAGCCCTCAGGATTAAATGCCTTAATACGTGCTGGCCCTTAGAAGTTGCTGAATGAGCCACTGAGTGTTAAATATTAAATATTATTGCTGTATGTCTCACCTGAAAATAATTTCAAAGATTTTCTCTAATAATTTATATTTATACGGTACGCCTGGCTAATATTTCTCTCTTTTCATGGAGATGGGGTTTCACTCTTTCTCAGGCTGGGCTGAAACTCATAGCCTCAAGTGATCCCTCCACCTCAGTCTCCTAGAGTACTAGGATTATAGGTGTGAGCCACCATAGTTTTCATAGGCTTTCATAGGTTAAAATATATATGATTTCCCAAGTTTTCCACACTAGGAGAAGGTGTCTGCCTTGTTTCTAGTTTTATTCTATTTTAATTACCTATTGCACTTAAATACCCAGTATGGCTGCTAGCCTAAAAATATTAGGGATAGATAGCAAGTATATGAATGAGTTGGGTCCCCAAAAACTAAAATTTTCTTTTTCCTTGTTTTTTAAGTTTCATATTAATATGAAGTTACATTATTTGTGTTTAAAAGGTAAAGTCTGAGTTGTAGTTGAGCCCTTCCCTCAGGAGGTGTGCCTTATACCCCTACACTGTGTCCACTAGGTGGGAACTTGCCCAACCCCCTCCCTCTTCTTGAATTTAAGTGTGTTTTTTTCTTGTGTGGGCCTATAATGGTTCATCCACTAGTTTCAACTTAGTGTTGAGTACATGGTATGATTGCTTTTCCATTCTTGAGATCCTTTACTAAGGAGAATGTTCTCCAAATCCAAAAACAAAATTTATTTTAACTTGTGTAATAATAGTAAAACATGAGTCCAAATTCTCTGACATTTTTTCCATAGAGAAAGCACCCACTCCCTTCAAAGTGGGTGCTTTGGCTGCTTGATTACTATGGTGCAAAGGACCAGATGAGGACCTAGGCCCTATGAAACTGGAAACTTCCACTTTCTGCCTCTGGAAAAGCTTGCTTTTGGAATCAGCCACCCTGGAGTAAGAGAAAGCCTGATGGGCCTGTGGAGAGGAATAGAAGCCCCAGCCCAGGGCCTAAGATGGGCTTCTAGCCATTATCCAGCACCAATTTGCTGCCATGTTCTGGGAGTCTATCTCAGCAGATGTCATCTGCAACAGAGACAAACTATCTGTACCACATCCTGCCCCCATGCAAATTCAGGAGCAGTATCATTGATCATTGTGGTTTTGGGCCACTGAGTTTTGGGGTGGCTTATTCAGTTTGCAATAAGTAACTGAAACTTATTCAATTTCCAGTAAGTAAATGGAAACAGGCTGTAATGTCTTCCTTTTACCTAATTAAAACTCTGATGTATAATTTTGCCATCATATGAATTATTGCTAAAGTACCTTCTTTTAGTTTCAGCTGTCCTCTATTCCTCAATGCTTCCCACTAAAGGATCTACCAAAGGTAAAAGCCAGAAGACCCAGGCTGATGCAAGCTTGGATAATCCACAAAATGGATAGTCAATGTCGTGTCATTGACATATAAAGTATAATTATCCCAGATGTCAGTGTGGGAAGAATTAAAATGGGACAATGGCCCATGCATGTATTTCAGGAGAACATATATTTTTCTTGGACTTAGAATCAAAGCTGTGAGCAAGGGGAACTAGCTCTTACAAGCGAGATAGTGGACTTTGGGCATCGAAACTCAATACTAGGCTGAAATCTTAACTTCTAATATGTCATGGAGCCAAAGTTTGACTTATGTAAAATATACTAAAGCATGTTTTCTGCCAGGTATTGGCTCTCCTGCTTTCACATGGTCTTTGTTACAGTGTCTTCTTAGGTCATCATATTGTGTTACACAATCTTTTCTTTCAGAGAGAAACAGCATCCTAACTTTGAAACTCTCCTGTGTAAAATTAAAAAATCTAAAAATAATGTAAATATTTTTCAACCCAGGATCACTGTATTCTTCAATTTGCAACTGTAGTTTTCTTTTCACAGTTCCATGATGACAATCATTCGGCCCTTTTAGGTGCATCAGAGCATCACTTTTTTAATAATAATTATAAATGACTAAATCATTTCAATAAAGACATTTTTTTCTTTTAGAAAATGGCCTCCTATGAAACTTTCTAATTGCAAAAAAAGGAACTCAAGAGGCTCTGTTTTCCTTTTAAGACATTATTTTTCCTTTAAGGGGAAAAAGGGGTAACAATAGCAGGAATAATAATAATAAACAATGAAATGGTATATTCGTAGACATAAGAAGAAAATATTTAATAAGAAAATCTTAATTTTAAAGTAATTCATATACAGGCTTTTTTATTATCTTTGAATAAAGGCAATAATTAATATAAGGCCATCCATTTAAAGAAATTTTATTTATAAATTTCAAAAGCCAATTGCATCTCATTACTAAGAACCCATATAAACCCCCCAAAGTCTGAGAATTTATCCACTTCTGAGCATGCAATGACCAGTAAGTCCTGTTAAGAGAGCAAAATTTTAGCTATGCCTGAAGTTAATAAATAACATAGTGAAAGTTACTGCATGGTCTCCATCTGTGTTATTATTTGAATCCTTATCTTGACACTATGCACGTTTTTTCAAAAATGAGGTCCAATTCACCTCCTCTCCGTCAAGTTCTCATGAACCGCGTCTCGTATTCATTCTGTGTCACTACCTGCCTCTGCTGTTTTTAAAAGGCTTCAAATACAAGCCAAGAATGCAGGAGAATGTTCGATTCAGCAGCTTTCATAATGGGGCAGCTGGAAAAATAAAAGATGATTGATGAAGCAGGGACACCTAGTTAGGCCACTGGTAAATATCACAGTGTCCCCGGAGATCAGCAGCACTGCCACCTTCCTTATATGTACACACAGACACGTGTGTACATGTGAGTAACTAAGAACATGTGTAAAAAGAGTGTCCTATGGGTGAAATTAAGTTTTAAAAGTCTATTCTATCACAAAGCAGAAAATAATTACTCTGTTATTTATAAGTTAGCTTTCAAACTGACAAAATATGATCTTGGTTCTTATCAGTTAGAGTGAAAATTAATTATAGAAGCCATTTGTCACAGACAAATTTTGGATTAATATCAATAATGTGTATATATGTATATCATATTTATGAAATATAAGAACTTATACATGTGCTGATTGTGAAAATAGCTTAATGAAAAAGATTGTGTTGTCAACTATGATTTTTAATTATTTCATCTCCTTTTAGTCTTCCATAAATTCGTTTTCACTCTTTCACTGGAGGCTAATTTTCTACTTTTGTATAATCCCTTCTTCAAGCAATAAACTTTGAATAGTAATAAACTGTCAATATTTTGTATTTAATATTCTTAATGCATTATTCTTTCTGCAGAGCCCACGATGTATATCATTGAACAGTTATGTTTGAATAGGAACTCAGAAGATGTGATGTGAGGAAAACAACCTAAGTCCTGGAATCAGACAGCTCCAAAGTGAATTGCAGTTTTTCCCCTATTACCTTTGTAATTGTGAGAAGTTTATTTAATCTCCCTAATCTCTTCTCCCTCATCTCAAAAAGAGGCTCCAAACACCTACTTTGGAAAGTATTTAAGATAATTAAGAAAGATAAAGTTTGCTAAAAATGAACTCAGAGCCTGACCCATGGTAGCTGACTGATATACTTAATTGCTGCCAATTAAAGGGATAAGATATTAATACCATCTTACTATAAGTATTAGTGACAAGGCAGCATACTGTCATTGAGAGCTTTTGCACTAGACTGTTTGTCCCAGCTTAATTTACAATCGCCCAGGTTGGAAACAACCTAAATGCCCACCAGTCCAGGAATGGATTAACCAGCTGTGGTATATGTATACTATTCAGCCATTAAAAGAGATAGAGATTTTATATTTTTGTATTAACCTGGACAGATGTGGAACACATTCTTCTTACTAAAGCATCGCAAGATTTAGAAGCAAGAATCCAATGTACTCAATTCTAATATGAAGGCAATAGATGACATAATACATGGTGGGGGTAGGGAAGGAGGGAATGGGGAGAAGGGTGGGAGCATATGGGGGGGTCACAGTGTATGGCACACCTCTTAGGGGTGGGACACAATTATAAGAGGGACTTTACCTAACAAATGCAATCATTGTAACCTAATTCTTTGTACCCTCAATGAATACCAAACAATAAAAAAAAGTTATGTGTATCTTAAATAAAATTGTATACTCCATGAAAAAAAAAAATCCTTCATCCTCCACTCACTCCCTGTACCGAGAGTCTTGGGAAATCTACTT
This sequence comes from Galago senegalensis, assembly GCA_963575145.1. NCBI lineage: Eukaryota > Metazoa > Chordata > Mammalia > Primates > Galagidae > Galago > Galago senegalensis. The sequence goes on along the minus strand of CAUYTI010141980.1, from coordinate 15,735 downwards.
ACTCTCCCTGTACCGAGATTATTATTTCCTTGTCCATAAGATTAGAATGACAATAAGATCTATCTTATTTGTTTTGGAGATTAAATGAATTAATATAAGAAAAATGCTTTGAGTAGTATAATGTCCATTACATAGTACAGTAGACCCTCTGTAGGTGACCAGGGACTCAAGGGAGGTCAACAACAGAGGTGGCCACTGGAGAGAACTGGGCTTGCAGTACTGATACGTACATGTGGTGCATATCTGGTCAATATGAGGAGGTGGTCAGTATAGGAAGGTGATCAACTATGGAAAGTCTACTGTAATTCCTGAGTAGCAGGTGTTTAGTAGCAGGTGTTTTCTCCTGCTACTAAGTAATTAAGCCTATTTTAACTATGACCTCGCAGATGTCAATAGACAGACCATGCTTGAATTTCACCTCTTCCACATACTGAGTGGGTTACCTGGGGTAATCTGTGCTGTCTCAGTTTTCCTAAAAAGAGATATATAATGTGGGCTGTAAATGTATTTTAAGATATGTGTATTTTATATGTATGTGTGTGAATATGTGTTTGGAGAGAGATAGATTTACATATATAGAAATATTCTATGACAAGGTGTAGAAATAGCATATATTCAATAATTGTTATAGAAATGAAAACAAATTTACTGTTATGAAAATAAAGAAAACATGATTTTACCAATATTAACATTATTAAAATCATAACATATATAAATTAAACCCCTCTCACAAACTAAAAGCAAATAAATTGCTTTATTTGTGATATTTATAATAATAAAGTAAATAATTGGGTTTGTCATATAAGGGAGGCCTTTTTTTCTTTATGGGAAAATGTGGCAGAAATTAAAATACAGATTTATGTCTAAATAATTCCATGTGTTCAGGGGCAAATCTTTCTGCAGCCTCTTGACAGGTATTAATTAAGAGCACAAAATGTAAATGTTTTCTGCAGGCTTAGTCCCAGCGTAAGGACACACTAGTGGATTGTGACACAGTCAGTGTTACCCACCTCCTCAAGAGATGTGGACAGCCACGAGAAGGCCAGATTAACTAACTGCCCCAGGTAACCACAAACTCCTTCCCTCAGAGAAGATATGTTTTCCTGGTTGTGAAAAATACCATATGCCTCCAATAAATGGCCATTAGCATAAGAAATATCAAATCAGACTTTATTAAATCCCATGACATTCTGAAGGGCATTTTCAATATCAGTGGAAACTTTGGCTTCAGGGTTTAGGACTTAAGGACACAGCATTGAACTAGCAGGTGAGGAGTAAGTAGGTAAACTTCAGACCCTTGCAAGTCAAGTCCAAAGGCCCATCCCAGGGAGACAGAAACTGGAAACTGATCCTTATTCCTGGATGCCCCTGCTGAATCCAGTCTGAGAATTCTAACAAAATTGGATGGGTTCCTTCACTGTTCCCTGTGAATAAAATCTTTTTTCTTTCTGTCACCTGGGTAGAGTGCTATGGCATCTTAGCTTACAGCAACCTCAAACTCGTGGATCCAGGGATCCTCCTGCCTCTGCCTTCCAAGTAGCTAGAGCACCATGCCCGGCAACTTTTTCTATTTTTAGTAGAGACAGGGTCTTGGTCTTGCTCAGGCTGATCTGAAACTCCTGAGCTCAAGCAATCCACGTGCCTCAGCCTCCCAGAGTGCTGGGATTATAGGTGTGAGCCACCATGCCAGGCCTGTGAATAAAATCTTATCTTAATTGTTTTTTCTCCATTTGGCTTGTTAACTTCTTGCATGAATTGTTATTTTCATGCAAAAGTAAGCCTAAGCAGTTTGAAATTTCTGGCAGAGCCACTCAGAGTTCCTGACACATCCATTGCCATCACCTGGAGTGTAAATTACATATGTGGATATTTTAGAATGACCATCAGAGCTGTCTTTATACTAGAGCACACACAACAATGATAATGAACTCAGTAAGACACTCACACATGTGGACAGGAACAGAGCTGTGAGACACTAACATATCAAGTTTAGGAAACCTTAACCTTACCAAGTTGTTTGTATGGTGCTGCCAACATAAGTGCACTGTGGCAAATTCAAGAACTTAATGGTCGGATTTTGTATGATCACAGCTCTGATGGTCATTCCACACTTTGAAGGGTGGACTAAGTGCTGGTGTCGGTGCTTAACTTCCCAAAGGGAGTACCTCAAAAGTGACCACAGTGACGTTCAGTAATGAGGCATGTAGCAGTTTTTCTAGGGTGAGTTCACCAACTACATTGTCTAACCTCGTAGCTACATGATATCAATATTAAAGATTCTATTATGATTTCCAAGGCAAATATTCAGCACTCCAACTCTAGAAGCTTTCTGGTTTATGAGACCACTCCTCTCTGCTCCAAGCAGCCTTGCAATTTGGGTATCTTTAAATGTTTATAGGGCCTGCCTGTCCTACATGGTAACTAATCCTGTAGTAAAATGGCATTACAGAACTTTGATTCTATGGTAAAATATAACAAAACACAACAGCAATAGAACACAACTCAGCATATGTTTATATGTATTACCGGTAATTTAAAAATATTATTTTGATGACAGAAAATGGTCTCCACACATAAAGTCCTAAGCGACCAAGAAGCTAAATAACGTAGAGGCCCAATTTTTGGTGCAAATATGATGATCGTGAGGACCCTGCTCACCCCTGAATGATTGGGGGCTGCACTGGGACCCCCGAGTGGCATATGTGTAAATCGCAGAGGTGACCTTTCTCGCTAGTGTACTGACACAATTCCCTCCCATTCTGCATACTTTAGTTCTGCGCTCATTGTCCTTGGAGGAAGACAGTGCCTACCCAAGCTAAAGGGAACACCAGAGAGGAGAGGACACGGAGAATCAGAGTGTGCTCTGTCCTTCCTGGACTGTGCTTTTACCTGTGACTGGCTGATTTCATTTCCCATAATGTCCTCAAGGTTCAGCCAGGTTGTAGCATGTGTCAGGAAGTCCTTCTTTTTCACAGCTAAGTAATATCTGGTGTGTGCAGGCCATATACCATGTTTTCTTTATTCATTCATTTGTCCATGGACAGAGGGGGGTGCTTCCACCTTTCCACTATTGGGAATAATTCTGCTATGAACATGAGTGCACATATATCACTTTGAGATCCTCTTTCAATTTTTTTGGTTTTTTGTATATGTCCAGAAATTCTATTTGCCAATTCTATTTTTTTCTTGTGAAATTATCTTTTTTTATTTAATTTCAGATTAATATGAGGGTATAAATGTTTAGGCTACATTGTTTTCAATTCTAAGGTAAAGTTCAAGTTGTTGTTGAGCCCTTCACCCAGGGGCTGTGCTGAACACCCTCACTTGTGTACATTGGGTGAGATCCCACCCATCACCCTCTCTCCTCTCCTCTGCCCTCTCTTCTCTCTCCTCCCCGCCTCCCTTTTCCCCCTTTGCTGCATTAAATGTGTTTTATCTTTCATTTGGGCATGTAATTGTTTATATATTGGTTTCATGTTAGTATTGAGTACAGTGAATATTTTGTTTTCATTCTCTTTTTTTTTTTTTTTTTGCAGTTTTTTGTCTGGGCCCAGGCTTGAACCCACCACCCCTGGTATACGGCGCCAGCACCCTACTCCTTGAGCCACAAGTGCCGCCTTTTTTGTTTCATTCAAGAGATTCTTTACTAAGGAGAACTTGTTTCAACTCCATCCAGGTAAACACAAAAGATGTAAAGTCTCCACCTTTTCTTTGGCTGTATAGTACTCTATGGTATAGATATATCACAGTCTGTTAATCCATTAATGGCTGATGGGCATTTAGTAATTCTATTTTCAATTTTTGAGGCATCACCATACATACTATTTTTCATAGCTGTCTCACCATTTTATACTCCTACCAATAGCCCTATCCCTGCTGACACTTGTTATTTTCTGGGTTTTCTGTTTGTTTGTTTTGTTTTTTATAGAAGCTTCTCTAATGGATGTGAGGGGGCTGTCACATGTAATTTTAAGCATCTGTTTGCTGTTTGACACTAACTTCCTTCCAGAGAGGGAAGCACATCTTTCTACCGCACCCAACTCATTTTTATGTTGCTTTGTTCTAATCACATGCCTAGAACAAAATATGCCCTCATCCCACTATTAGGCTTTTTCCCAAAGGAAAAAAGGATATGTTATAGAGAAGACACCTGCACTCAAATGTTTATGGCAGCACGATTCATAATTGCAAAGATGTAGAACAATCCAAGTACCCATTAATACATGAGTGTCTTGACCAATGGGGTACGTGTGCCGTGGAGCACTGTACGGTCAGATACAAACACACAGAATGGTGAACTGATGCCTCTTGTATTAACCTGGATGGGACTGGAACTATGTGAATAATCAGAAGGAAAAAGCAAACACCACATGTGCTCACTGATAAATTGGAACCTGTTGATCAACACTTAAGTGTATTGAATAGAAAAAACCATCATCAAAAATCAAGCCGGTAGAAGGGAGTGGGAAGGAGTGGTAAACTCACACCTCACAGGGACAAAGGCACACTATCTGGGTGCTGGGCACACTCATGACTTTGACCCAAACTTCACGAAAGGAATTCAGGAATCAAAACATTTGTGCCCCCATTATATTCTGAACTCTTTATGCAAAAATGATGATCAAAGAGTAAATGCTGTTTCTCGTAAAAATCACTATAGGGGTTCAGAAGTGCTTTTATTTTTTTCAAGAAGAAAGGGAGATCCCCAAGTCCACTCCTCCAGTGGGCTGAGGAGCAGAGAAGTCCCCGGGGGAAGCTCCAGCCGCCTTGCTGAGAGGAGCAGGCTGGCCAGGCTCATGAGTTCTAGAAGAAAAACAATGTGGGGTGGGGAGGAAACCAGTGATCTGGCCCAGGACCAAGATTAGCCCTTAGAAGTTTAACTAAAAGAAAATTCTTTCCCTGCTATAGCCATGATCCTATCCCCAACTGTCAGGAGTCTCTGCCATCCAGAGTGGACCTCAGGTTCTTCTGCTCCTCTGTGAACACACTGGGTATGTCACAGAAGGTGCCTCTGTGTTCCCGATGCCCCAGATCAGGACACTACTGGAGAAATGGTATAATCCCCTTTAGTCAGGCTTCTGTGATCCATACAATCTCATCACACAGCCCACTGTTGAATGGGAGAATGCCACAGTCTTTGTCACAATTCTATTTATGACAAAACTGAGAGTGACAAAAAGTGTGAACTATGGCACAAGAGTGATGATTATATTTCTAAGCTCCAGATTCCAGCTCTATTATGGAGCTTGGGAACTTTATCAGCAGTTTAAGGATGCATATTTTATATATCCTTCTCAAGCCATTAATGTACTCCTTTCCTGCAGCTCAGTTTTTCTAAGGGAGGCTAATTATTTGTTTTTAATATTCTTGCTAATGTTATTCTCTCTTATTACTATAGTATGGGCAGAACTTTCCAGAACTTTCTTATCTCTCAATGTTCCACATTGTCAAGGCCACGGTCTTCCCCATTCAGTATATTCTTTAAATAATTGAAGGCCTCTTTCACAATAAACTCTTCCCAACTTGTTATACCAGTGGACATTTTTATTTTCTTTTTCTCTGCATTTAAAGTTATTTCAGCAATGCTAATTATGAAGGACAAGATAAGGTTGGATTGGTTTTCTTCGTCTTTCCTAGTTTCTCAGAAAATGAATCACAGCATTCTCCTCCCTTATTTGTGCAGGTAATGATGTATTCGCTGTAGCAAAGTCTTCACAGGTAATAAAAATTACATGCTTTTCTGCAGATGTGCTAATTATCTCATCTTGATTGAGAAAAATATATTGAGTTGGCTCCCAACTATACAGTTTAATTGATGCCCACAGTTGATGCTGGCAAGAAGCCTGAGCTAATTTAATGTCACTTTATTTTTCTTTGGATAGGAAATAAAAAGATCTGCAAAATTACCCTTAAGAAGTGCTTAAAACGAATGGCTGGGTGCAGTGGCTCACATCTGTAAACCCAGCACTTGGGAGGCTGAGGTAGGTGGATTGCCTGAACTCAGGAGTTCAGCCTGGGGATGGGAGGGGAGGGGGGAGGTCAAGGGAGGGTGAATGGTGGGATCAAACCTGTTGTGCATATTGCAAGGGTACAAGTCGGATCTATTAAACATAGAGTATAAATGTCTTAACACAATAATTAAGTAAATGAGGTGAGGGATATATTGACAAGTGCAATGTAAAGATTCCTAATTGCATATGAAATCAGCACATTGTACCCCATAGATACATTAATGTATGCATGATCTATGTGTTTGTGATTTAATAAAAAAAAATAGCCAAGTGTTGTGGCAGGCATCTAGAGTCCCAGCTACTCAGGAGACTGAGGCAAGAGAATCACTTGAGACCAAGAGTTTGAGGTTGCTGTGAGCTGTGACGCCAAGGTACTCTACCGTGGGCAGTGAAGTAAAACTCTGTCTAAAAAAAGAAAGAAAAAAAGAAATGCTTAAAACAGTTAATATATATGATCAATCGTGGAAGGTCACCACCAGCGAAGTTATAATGCAAATAAATGTAAACACAGAGAGAAGGTAAGAAAAGCCAGAAACAAACAGGATGGATGGTTTGCAATATCCAACTTGAGTAATGGGAATGAACTCAATCTATTTGGACATGTAGAGATAACTCTATTGTTAAATGACTACTTGCACCAAGACAGGAACAAACTATGCGTTTTTAAGACATAAAAACTACATCATTCCAAGGCAACCAAAGAGGCCAACACTTTTATGATGTTTCACTCATTTATTTCTTTATGTTTGTACACCACTCCAATCGTTACTTACTTCATATTTGTAAGACTAGAATTGTTTGCAATTGCAGGCTCATTTTACTAGATTCTGTCACTTCTGATCACAGTTCTTTGTCACTTTCTGAAAGCATATTTACTTGTGAAATTTGGTGTAAGACCACATTCTTAGTAGGAGAAAACCCTGGTCTTTAGCTTGAATTTACATATTTCAACCTCAATCATATTTATGCTTACAAAATATTACTTTCTACTAATGGCATAAAATACCATAACTTAAAAGCAAAAAATGATTCACTGTAGACAGGGAAGCTAGACAGTAAGAAAGAGTTTGTCTGTATGTGTTAGTGGAAACCGGACATGTCTCCAATTTCAACCTATGGAGGTTTCTAAAATAAATAGAGAAAATTGGATTGCTTGTGTTTGTAACCATAAAAGTCACACACGAAGTAATCCAGTTTCATCCTTTCTTTCCTAATCATCTGTGCAGACTTACAAACTTCCATAAATTGTAGGTGAGATGTTTAATACCAGCCCACTACCAAATGAGAGGTTTGCTGAGTCCATCACTGAACGTATGTCGTGGTGTTAGTGCTTCTGGGTTAAAAAATAATGCTAATACAAAAGCAAGATTCAGAGCCAGAACTAAAAATCAAGTCTTTTGGTTCCCAATCAAAAGTTATTTTCACTAAAACTCTGTTGCCCTGTGCTGTTCGATGAGACTTTCCCCTTTTCTGAGTCTCTGTCTCCTTTTCAACATTAGTGTAATAATACTGCTGTGTTAGCCAAATCTATTGATCAGGTTATTTTGCCATAAAACTCACATTTACAGGAAAGCATAATGTAAACCTAACTAGCAGATATTCTGTCCTTGAGAATAATAAAAACCTCAATATAAAAAAATTATGAGCAAATGACTCCCACATAAGCAGGGAGCAGGTTTCTCTCTCACCTGGTAATGGTATTAATAAGAATAACTTGGAAAAACTTCCACCTGGAAAGGAAAGTGAGAGACAAACTCATGCGCCTGCCCAGACAGGTGTGCTTGGCTTGTGTTCTGGCTCCAGCCTCCCCTGCAAGAGCTTGTGTTGTCCTTTGGTCCTGGAGCCAAGTTGCTATTGCTCTGTGTCAAGATGGAGGGGCTCTGGGTGATGGCTGCAGTGGGCCCCCTATGTGACTCAGGAGCCACACCTGACGACCCCTACGTGGTGGTTGTGCCATGCACCTCTCCCCTCTCTCACTGGGTGCTAAGGAACAAGATGTCCATGGATGTAGAGCCCAGCAGAATGAAAGAGATGACGCCCCATGCTGTGAAACTCGACACAGGCAAGATAAGTTCTGGTGTTTTCCACTCTGAGCTGTTTGGAGAGGCAAGCCCTTCTCAAGCCTCTCTGACTGTGTTCTCTGGGATATAGCTGTGGCCAGCTCAGTGACAATTCCCTTCTGTGCGAAGCTCCTGCTCCCTGCCTTGTTCACCTTTGCTCTGACTTCTGCACTTTGGTGTTACGCTCCTAACAAAGGAAATCACCCAATGTTTGCCTCAAGCACTATTTTCTAGAGAACCCAGGCAGAGACAGTACAAAGCTAGAATAATTAAAAAGATTAATGACAGGTTAATGGCCTGATTGAATCTAAAAATTATGAATTTACATTCAGTCAGTCAACAGAGTGATATGATTCTTTTTCAGCATTCTAAGACTAGAAGAGAAAAAAAGGAGATAGTTTCATTTATTCGTTTAACTTTTTCCCACATATCAGTCACCAGAAATTCATTGGAATTCAAAGACACTAAAAAATAATAACAATAATCCACTGGGTTCTAGTTGGTCCTTCTATAGGAATTAACATCACATCCCAGAATCTCAGTTCAAGATAATGCAGGATGCAAGTGAAATCAAATGCGTGGAGACAGCCAGGTGTGGTGGCTCACACCTATAATCCCAGCACTCTGGAAGGCAGGGCAGGTGGATTGCTTGAGCTCAGGAGTTCGAGACCAGCCTGAGCAAAAGAAGACTGGTCTCTACTGAAAATAGAAAAACTGAGGTTAAGAGTTGGAAGTTGCTGTGAGCTATAATGCCACAGCACTCTACCCAGGGTGACAGCTTGAGACTCTGTCTCAAAAAAAAAAAAAAATTTGTGAAGAGAGAGAGAGAGGGAAGAAAATAATACACTAGAAGACTTGGAGGACTGAGGAAGCTGAGGGTCTACTGCGATCAGGGAACATCTCATGAAAGCTCAGTAGGAAAATGTCAGAACACATCCTGGAGCTTAAGCTAATCTGATGACGGCATAATCCATCGAACCACCATGACCGTGAGTGGGACTAATGGGACAGAGAAGAAGATTGTATAAAATAGAAAGATTCAAGGAAAAATAGGTAGATGTGGTGGGTGAATCCATTTCAATTCAGTATGAACTGAAAAATGTACAGAATAAAAACAAAAATGTTACATATCACCTTAGTCCTCCCTTCCCTGAACTTGGCTGAGCTAGAAACACCTTACAACTGAGATGAAAAAGTGCTAAACTTTCCAACTGCTCAACTAAACTGGCCTTCTTCAGTCCAGCCCTGGATGAAATAAGATTTCATGGACCTTTACTGGGGGGAAATACCTTAACTATGACCATGTGTTTAAGTCAAGTCCCAGGGCAAGAAGCGATACAAATAGGAAAAATAGCACATAGGAGTGAGAGAAAGGCAGGAAGACATCATAAGGAAATAAAGTGGGAGGATCATCCCTGAATAATAAATGCAGCAAATGCATCAGGGAGGGGGAGGGGTGCACAGGGAAGAGCAGCCACGCAGAGCCACATGTCTGCAGGGGCAGAGGCACAGCTGACACCCTGGACGTGGTGCTGAGCTGCTTATTCCTCCAACTTAATTACAGCAGTAACGTGGTCTCAAGCAGGGCTCTTGTTACTGCTTTATGTAATCACAGCATTTGTTCCTGTCAACAATGCCAAATCCCTCAAACCAAGAGATCTTCCTTCTTGTAAGACACCCCAGAGACCCCATGGTAGTGCACCCTGAGCCCCTGTCCGTTTGACCACGCAATGCTGCCTGTCCCTTTGGTACCTCCCAGCATCACAGAGTTTGGAAGCCTGTGAACTGGGCCAGCAGAGTTGCCGATGGGCAGCCTGGTGAACCATCTGGAAGGGAGAAGAGAGGTAGAGGCCGCTGGAATGGGCCTCTGAGTTTGGCAGGGAAGCACAGAGCATGTGGCAAAACAAGAGCTTTTCATGGAGGCCTCCAAGTGCTTTCCTGAAAATTGCTTTCTTAAGTATCCAAAAAAGAAAATCTGATCATTGGCATCTCCTTTCCAGATCTATGACTGTTTGATCTCTAGTAATAAAAGTGCAGTGCACGCCTGAAGTTCATGGGCTTACCCTGACCTTTTCACATTTCCTGCATTCTGTCACCTTTGAAAGCATTTAATTCCCAATATTAAAGACCATCCTGCTAGAAAAAACTTCGAGGGATCCTACTTTTTCGATACATTTTTCTTCTTGCTTCTACCCATCTTAACGTGGAAATTGGTTATCTTTTAGTGCAATAGTAAGTTTTTAAAAGTTTTTTCATTAACCATGGTACTTTCCTTTTTATTACTTTCAATGAAAGTGCCAGAGATTAAACATAAAAATAAGATATCTTGGAAATATAAAAGCTGTATTATCATAACCTGTTGATATGCTGTCCTTGATATTACCAAACCAAATGAATTAATAACACGTTTGTTTCCTTAGGGTAAATCCGACTTTATAAGTTTGGGACATGATCTTCACTTGTAACTTAATAGAAACCATAAAATTCAAGAACTGGTGCTTTTACAAAAGGTGAGAGGAAAGACGTTAATAACAGCTTTGGCATAAAAGAAATACTTTCCACTTCTTTCTAGGGAACACTGTTGGATTCAGGAAATAACTACTTAGTCATTTCATCAAGACAGTAGTAAAAGTTGTTCATTTATATTATAATTATTCTTGGAATTTTAGTCATAATTTTAATGCATTTCCATTACTTAGGCTGAAAATTGCCAAGTTATCCTTTAAAAAATCCTTTATTTTCCTATTAGAAAAAAATGTTAATTATCTTTATTACTATTTCTGATATTTATGAAGGAAGAACAGGGAGTTTATAGTCATAGGCATCTTTAAAGCTACACCAGAGGGATGTGACCCGTGTACCCCCGATGGCCCTGGAGGGGCAGGTCTTCAGCCTCTGGACAGGGCTGCCAGACCCAGGGTCCCCACCTGCGGTGGATTCTGAGCTGTCTCTTTACTGCAGCCTCCTACTGTGTGAGTATCGGAGGTAGTTAGAATAATCATCCAGCTTATCTGAGCACATAGGAAGAAAATTTTAAAGGACGTGGTTGGCTCAACAAGAGTGGGGGAAAAACTGGAATGAGTATTTCATTTCCAGAAATGAACCCAGGGGTCTGGAGAGGGAGAGGTGAGACAAGCTTACCGACCTTCCTGGATGGGAAAGCCTCAGAGCTGTCATGGCCCTTTCTATGAAAATGCCAACTGAGACAATGAATGTGTCATTTTGTGACTATTTTTGTGTTCAGGGCTTTAATGTTTATATACTGCTAAAAATTACCCTAAGCTAAATCCAGAAAGAAGGAAGAAGACCTCATGGATATGCCTATAGAGAAATTTCACCACCCCTTTTCTGTTGCAAAGAGTTGCCACTATGACAGTGCTGTCACAGCCACAGCAGTGGAAACTGAACCCATCTTCAAAGTGGTCTGTATGCGACCAGGACAGGCGGCCAGAGAGATTCTTCTCTGTAATAAACGTTGTTGACCTTGGGGGTGTCCTTAAAGGTTCTTTTGGTCAAAAACTCCAGCGAAGCTTGAGAAAGGCCCCTTTCTGTTGCTTTTACTCCCTAATCAACCAAGTTACACATTCCTTACCCAGGTAGAATGACCAGACGTCCCACTTTTGGTGGGACAGTCCCACTTTCTAACAATTTGTCCCGCCTCCTACAGTGTTTTTAAAAAGTCCCAATTTTTGTAACGAATGCACAAAGGGGCGAGAGAACAGGAAGGGAATATACGGTTTTCAGCTGCCATGTGGTTATTTCACCAGAATATGAGTTTTATATTAGTTTTGTTAATTTTATAATGTTAAACTGTAATTATAAATAATTATTGAGAAGTGATTATGGAGAACTGCTTATCAAAGTTTGCATTGTTGTCAGGCCCTGCCCTGCCCCATCCCCACCCCACTCCACCCCGCCCCCTGGCCATGTTGTCCTGCTTTACAAATGTTAAAATCTGGTCACCCTATACCAAGGTCATTTAAAGAAAAATAATGTTAATAGCCAGGTGTTTGCCATCATGGCTAAACAAAACCTGGGCATCTTGACATATAATAATTACCTTTATTTAGGCTGAGTAGGCTGAGTAAGGCTGAGTAGGTTAGAGAAAAAATGAGCTAGAGACAGGTACACGGGTTCTTAGTCAGCTCAACTCCATGAGAGATATTTGCTCTCCTGAACAACTAAGGTCATTAATTTAATGGATTTCATTAAAGACAGAAGGCACCTCAAGACACTTCACATCAAAGGACATGCTGAGTTTCCCACTGTTTAAACAGGAATGTTCCTCCATAAAACATACACACATACCCAGCCACAGCTTAATGAATGTCTGGCTATTTTTTCACTTGGATTTTACCTTAAACTAAATTTCCTCGAAATTATGGACACTATCTATTGCAGTGACACTGAACTAATGCCAGCCCATCCCTCCATAAAGGTGAGCATTCAGAAAGCAGGTTTGATAGTGACTTAGAATATTAAATTATGAAGTTTTTATGGTCAGACTTAACATTTGGCTCCTTATTCTCATCTTTGAGCTTAAGAACCTAAATCAGTCTCTCCTTTCTTGATAAATGTTAAATAAATAAACTCCTATTTTGATAAACTCCAATTTAATAAACATTAAATAAATAGATGAAAGGAAGAATGGACAGTGGAATCTACGTTTGCATATTCTATCCTACCTGGCACTTTTCCTCAGAGACTTTGCCGTTTCTTTCTATGACCAATCTGATGCCCAGTGATTAGGGATGTAACACAGAAGTTCCTCATTTATCAAGAGTCACTTTCATCTTCCCTGATACGTCTTAGCCTTACCGTGCCCACGTTCAGACCATATACAGCCATCACAAAACACTCAAGTTCATATTTTTAATCTGATTAGCTGATTATAAATCACAAACCCATGGTGAATCTTCTTATTCACATCCTCTAGATCTCAAATATGAAAACCTTATGGTCCCAGTCCATGAAATTGTACTAATACAAGTCATTGAATTATTTCAACTAGTATTTCCTTCAAAACGATTGACAATAAATGAAATTGAGTGCCGCTCTTTTCTATCCTGAGTTTAGCTGCCAGACCAGTTCAGCTTTCTGTGTAAAGTCTTAGTAGAAACTACTTCAGGCAGGGACTGGTGCTCACACCTGTAGTCCAAATACTCTAGGAAACCAAGGTGGGAGGATTGCTTGAACTCGGGAGTTCCAGACTAGCCTGAGCAAAAGCGAGACTCTACCAAAAATAGAAATATTAGCTGGGTATTGTGGTAGTTACCTGTAGTCCCAGGTACGCAGGAGGTGGAGGCAAGAGCATCTTTTGAGCCCAAGAGTTTGTGGTTACTGTGAGCTATGATGCCACAGCACTCTACCCAGGGGACAGAGTGAGACTCTGCCTCCAAAAAATAAATAAATAAATAAATAAATAAATAGAAACTACTTTATTTTGATTGGATCCTTCCATTCCGGGGACTATATTTATTGGAATATAAGATAGCTGAGCAATGCAAATAAGAGCAAATATGAAGTTGGTCTCTTTAAGCCAGCAGGACATAAATAGGCCCTGCTTCCAGGGTGACAGAAGTAAAGTCTGTCAAACACAGAGGAGGGAAAGATGGAGTTAGCGGATAAATGACATCCACTCCTTAGCAAATGGCATTTACAAATTGTTCAAAATATTCCTATTGCCAAATAAGTCATGGGACACGTTTTTCTTCTAAAACCAGTCTAAGACAAGGTGATGCCGTCCATATGAAAGAGGTGCGCTGAATCGCCACGGCCCACCCCACATCTTTTGAAGACTAAGAATGAGGAAGATAACCGAATTAATTCCTGATTTGCATATTCTGCTAATAAAGTGCCAGTTCTTATGGAACAAACACACCAGCTGCAAATTATGTAATTATGTATCTGTATGCAAATTTGCAGACAGCTCAGATATGCTGGAACGCTATTTGCAATGCTAATTGAGTGGCTTTTATTGAAGCTGCATAATTCCTACATGTGATTCCCAGATGTCACTGTAGCTTGTGAAACTTTCATTGTCAGGTTAGCTGAGGTAGCACACGGTAACACCACTCATAAAACCTCTACCGTAATTAAATTACTTGCAGTGACTCAGGGGCTTTTCAGCATGCTCCTGTCTAACTCCGGCCCTCACACAGTATGCAGATTGCACGGTGACAGGAAGTGTCGGCCAAGGACATTTCTCTGTCTCTACATGCCCACACAAGTGGCCAATCTGTTTACTATCATCCCCATAAACGAAGTTCAAGAGTTTAATGACCATGGGAAACAGACAACAGCTGAGGGCAACACTGAATTGTTAGCAGATGCTATACGGTTTTGAGGTTTTACAGTCATAAAAGAAGAATATTTCCTTTTGCTAGAATCTAATATAAGTATATGTTAACAGCCTGAAGAATTAGCCTTTCTTTTATAATAATACAAAGTATTTTGAGATCATACAGAAGGGAGTTGGTACCATACTTTTAATTCACAAGCAAAATAGTGGCTTTAAGAAAAAGGAATACATATTTGTCGACCTCTCATAAGGAAGCATAATATATGGGCCTTCAAATAGTTCACAAATACTTGGGTAGGAAAGATGTTTTTAAAAGTTGACAATAAAATGCAAGAATAGTTTATAATTTGTCTCTTCTCCTATCTCACTTCCACTGCTCACTTCTCCTATCTCACTCCCATACAACTACAACCCCCAATCATAAAATTATTTTCGCAGTTACTCATGTTGTGGGGTCACCACAACATGAGGAACTGTATTAAAGGGTCACAGCATTAGGAAGGTTGAGAACCACTGCGTTAGTCCATGGAAACCACCTTGACCAACCCTATGTTAACAGGCCAAGGAGAGGACACCCCATGAACAGCAGGAACACCTGTGCACACGGCCAATGAAGTAGTGTGGACAAAAGGCCTTTTCTTCCGGAAAATAAGGACTTCACTGTCAGGCCTATATTAGGTTCTGAACCTTATTGCATGTATTTATACTTATTAAAAATTGTTTTAGTGAAAAATATATTAGCAATATGAACTTTGGTCATTCAGAAGTTCTTCCCTTTGAAAAATGTTATTTGCATGGAACTCTTCGAATCTTTTTTTTTACTTTTTAGTCCCCTCTCCTCACCACTGGATAGAATTGAAGCTATAATTTTCCCTTTTGATAAAAGAACAAAAAAAAATGAACGTGTATTTGTAAATTGATGTTTAGTAAGTAGTGATAAACTTGAAGTGCTAGAATACAGGATAAGCCTTAATCCTGAGTAGTCTTATGAAAATGAATCTCTCTTAAATCTATAATCACATGATTTTCAAGATGTTTTAAGTTATATTATATATTTTGTTTTTTTCAGAGCTGCTAATTTTGGGGATACTTTTTCATTGAGGTGTAATTCACAAGGGGCTACATTTTCTTTTATTTTTTTTCTTTTTGGATAAGGCTTCTTATAACTATGGCTGGATGTTTTGCTTTAATCTTCCAAGAAGGGCCATTTTATTTTATTTTATTTTTTTTTATTGAATGTTAACTATGTACATTGATACTCTTCTGGGGTACAGTGTGAGGTTTTCACATGCATTCTGAAATACTTCCATCAAACTGGTCAACACAGCCTTCATGTCATTTTCTCAGTTATTGCTTTAAAACG
>CAUYTI010141978.1:0-20041 GCA_963575145.1 Galago senegalensis | reverse complement strand
AGGCCTACAGACACATGAAAATATGCTCATCATCCTTAATCATCAGAGAAATGCAAATCAAAACCACTTTGAGATATAATCTAAGTCCACTAAGATTAGCCTACATCACAAAATCCCAAAACAAGAGATGTTGGTGCAGATGTGGAGAAAAGGGAACACTTCTACACTGCTGGTGGGAATGTAAACTAATACATTCCTTTTGGAAAGGTGTTTAGAGATCACTTAGGGATCTAACACTAGACCTGCTATTCAATCCTTCAATTCCTCTACTACATATATAGACCAGAAGACCAAAAATCACTTTATTTTTTTTATGATTTTTTTTTTCTTTTTTTGGAGACAGAGCCTCAAGCTATCACCCTGGGTAGAGTGCTGTGGTATCACAGCTCACCACAACTTCCAACTCCTGGGCTCAAGTGAGTCTCCTGCCTCTGCCTCCCAAGTAACTGGGACCACAGGCGCCCGCCATAACGCCTGCCTATTTTTTTTTTTTGAGACAGAGCCTCAAGCTATCCCCCTGGGTAGAGTGCCATGGCATCACATTCACAGCAACCTCCAACTCCTGGGCTCAAGTGAGTCTCCTGCCTCAGCCTCCCAAGTAGCTGGGACCACAGGCGCCCGCCACAACGCCTGGCCATTTTTTGGTTGCAGCCATCATTGTTGTTTGGGGGTCCCGGGCTGGATTCGAACCTGCCACCTTAGCTGTATGTGGTTGGCACCTTAGCAACTTGAGCCACAGGCGCCAAGCCCAAAAATCACTTTATAACAAAGATATTTGCACCAGAATGTTTATTGAAGCCCAATTCATAATTGCTAAGTCATGCAAGAAGCCCAAGTGCCCATTGACCCATGAATGGATCAATAAATTGTGGTATATGTACACCATGGAATATTATGTAGCCTTAAAGAAAGATGGAGAATTTACCTCTTTCATGATTACATGGATGGAACGAACATATTCTTCTTAGTAAAGTATCTCAAGAATGGAAGAAAAAGTATCCAGTGGTACTCAGCCCTACTATGAAACCAATTTATAGCTTTCATATGAAAGCTATAACCTAACTATAGCTCAAGAAGAAGGGGAAAGAGGAGAGGGAGGGGAGGGGCAGGGGGAGGATAGGTAGAGGGAGGGTAATTGGTGGGAACACACCTATGGTGCATTTTACAAGGGTACATGTTAAATTTACTAAGTGTAGAGTATAAATGTCTTAACACAATAACTAAGAAAATGCGGTGAAGGCTATGTTAACCAGTTTGATGAAAATATTACAAATGGCATATAAAACCAGCACATTGTACCCCATGATTGCATTAATGTACACAGCTATGATTTAATGGAAAAAAAAAGAAAAAGAAAGAACCACAACAAAGATCTGTACAGAGGGCAATAAACACTCAAGAGAAAGAAAGAGCAGTTTTTCCAGAAGTCTGAGAAGATCACAAATAGCTAGTGAAGTCTGAACCAAGCCTGAGAAGGAAACTTCTAGAGAATGAGCAGAACTGGAGGAGAAATGAGCACATCTTCTTTAAGAACTTTCTTGTTATTGTTTTAAGCTCTGAACTAAATCATTGTTATGAGTTCCTAGGAGATACAAGGCCACATGGTGTTGAATTTGATTTAAAATATTGCATAAGCCATTATATATAGAAACACATATGGAAACAATCTGAAAATATTTCTCCTCAAATACAGTGCCATTTGCTTTTACGAATTTGCTATTTCTGAATAAATATGTGAAGTATGGTCTGGTCTCCTGAGACTCTCCATAGAAATTCTATCACCGTCCCAAGTGAAAATAATTTTTGTTGCTCATTCATTCATTCATTCAGTCAGTCAACAAACATTTAGTGAGAAATTTCAGTTTTTGAAGCACCACCATAGGTGCTTGTCAGGGGAAATAAAAATGTGTAAGACGTTGTCCTGAACTTAGAACTCTTCAAAGTGTGGGACTAGGAAAAACACCCGACCACAGATAATTCTGACACAAGTGGGTGGCAAGTTATATAACTGAACACCAGCAAAATGCTATGAGTATCTAGAGCAGTGATTTTCAACCCTTGTGCCACGGCACACTAGGAGAGGATCTTAGGTGTGCTGCCAACATTTTAAAAGATTGTTAGTTAAATTATTGTCAACAGAAGTTCAAAGCAGAATAAGCATATCCTTTTTTTACTCTTTTTTTTTTTTTGATCAACATGATTTAAGTGTGCCCCAGAAAATTAACTATAGGTTCAAGTGTGCCATGAGATAAAAAAGGTTGAACACTGGTCTAGAGAAAAACAAGCTATTTTCTGGTGGGATAATCATAGAAAGATTGGTCATTTATGGAGGCCGTTTGCATAGGCCTGTAGAATGGAAAGATATTGGACTTACAGAAACACAGTGGAGGGAAGAATTCCAGGCAGATGGAAGTTTGGGGACAAAGTGGGTGGGAAACCAGAGGTCCCTTGGAAACGGCACTTTGTCCTGTTTAAGGCTATGACTTGGGGAAAGAGCTAGAAGAGGTCGATGTCAGCCTCACAGCATAGTCTGAACTTCATTTTGCTGTCTGTGAATTTACCAGAATTCGAAATGCCACTCGTTTGTCCCTTTGTTTCAGTGTACTTTACTTGTTGCAGCTGGCATCCCAGGCCTGACCTTAGTCCTGGCACAATTATGTCCAACACAGAGGATACTTTTTTTTTTGGCTGGGGCTGGATTTGAACCTGCCACCTCTGGCATACGGGGCCGGCATCCTATTCCTTTGAGGCACTGCCCAGAGGATATATTTTTGTTATTTTATTTTTATTTATTTTTCAGATAGAGTCTCACTCTGTCACCCTGGGTAGAGTGCCGCCTTGTAGCTCACAGCAACTTTAAAGTCTTGGGCTCAAGTGATCCTCTTGCCTCAGTCTCCTGAGTAGCTAGGACTACAGATACCCACCATGATGCCCAGCTAATTTTTCTATTTTCAGTAGAGTTAAGGGTCTCACTCTTGGTGAGGCTGGTCTTGAACTTGTGAGCTCAAACAATCCACCTTCCTCATCCTCCCAGAGTGCTAGGATTCCTGGTGTGAGCCACTGCACATGGCTTATTTTTAAAAATCAGTCTGTATATTGGTAGTAGTAAAATTACAATTCAGCTCCATAGTCATGAAGACTACAGACTGAAAGTTGAGGAATTCGTGATTCCAACCTGGAGGTTGAAAGAGATGGATTTTGTGTCAGAGTCCCTTCAGGAAACAGATGAGGGCTTACTTCCACAGGTGGGGACAGAGTCACGGGATGGTGCAGTGTCTGGGTGCTAGTGAGCACCAAAAGCTGTTGCCAACACTAGCCGGGTGGTGACAGGACAGAGGATGAAGCAGACACTGGAACCTGGAAAGATCTTTAGGCCGCCATGAGCAATGCAGCTACTGCCTGTGTTCCCAGTCCTGTGCCCATGTCTCTTGTTAGGTGAACCTGACTGACAGGAAGCCAGAGGGCCAGGGCTCATTGATGCATTTCCTGCAGATCAACCTCCAAGGACTCGGGATGAAGAGGAGAAAGGTAGAGAGCTGATCTAGAAGGGCAAACAGGGTCTGGCCAGCACAATTCTTTCTAACTTTAATATTTCTGATTCCAGAACAACCTAACCCATAGCAAGCTTTTATTTGACAAATATGTTCCAAACACCCCTATTATTCTCAGAATATATAAAAAATAATCAACACAGGGAATCAGTTGGATGTGTAGAAGAATGGATGAGTAGTAAAGGAATCCCTGACCACTGGGACAACTCACTAGATGGTATTTCAACTAGACTGCAAGCTTGGTGAACATGGGCTGAGCTGGGTTTATTCAATGCTGAATCCTCAGTCCCTGGCATTATCCCTGAATCTTAGTCCGAATAACTTGACTGATGAAATATCAGGAATACCTGTGCCAAAGGAAGTCTTCAGACAGGAGGACTCAAAGTTAGGGTCAAGAGCTAACATTCCTGGACCTAGGAGACGCAGATGATGATAGTGTTTGTTTTTCTGCTCTTAGTATTTTTAGACCAAAACTTTCAGCACTTCCCAGGGAACAAAGACAATTTGATAGTGGTGGAAGGATAGAGAATAGTCCATCCCTCAATCCTTTCTTATTACTCAAAAGAGCCATGTTATAACTCTTGCATCTGAACATCAAGTAATTCATCCATTTATTCATTCAGTAGCATATACTGAGTGCTTATTTTGTGTTTGAGAGTCCAAAACCAAGAGAGAGACAGCCTCAGCCCTCAAGGAGCTTAGTCTGGTAGGAACTAGAGACAGACATTAGGAAATTACACTATTAGTGCTGGGGCTAGAGGAAGCAATTGGAGGACACCTAGCAGGACTGCAGATATCAGAGAAGTTGAGTGCTGAAGGGCTGTTCCACTTGTTTACTTATCTCTGACATCTATCCCTCCACCATCACCACCCCTCCCCAATAAGTACACTAAGTAAATGGCTTGTAATGCAAATTCCTTTATTTTGGATGCATTTATACTGAAGAGCCATAAATCAGCCAAAGAACACAATGAAAAAGGTACAGTCCCTTCAGTCAATCAGTGAATGCATATAGAGGGCTCAGTCCCATCAGCCGATCAGTGAATGCATGTACAGGGCATTGCCCCATCAGCCAATCAGTGAATGCACATAAGAGTGCATGGTCTTATCAGCCAATCAGTGAATGCATGTACAGGGCATGGTCCTATCAGCCAATCAGTGAATGCACTTAAAGGCTAAACTCCTTCCTCCCCAGCTCTTGGTAGCCAGCAGGAACAAGAGGCCAGAAGGGCACAAAGTGGATGTCTGGATTGGAAGGAGGAGTGAACAGATACAGTAAGGGAGGCTGGAGACTCTGCAGACAAGCTTCACTGACTGCAGAATGTTTTGGAGGATCAGTACTATTTACCTTCAACTCTTTGCAAACACATGGAAAGTACCTAGGTGAGGAGGTTTGTTTGTGCTCGTTTGTTTTTTAGCCTCTAGCAACTGAAGGTAGGGTACAAGGTCTCAAAACGTTATTATTAATCTATATTAACACTGACTCACCTGATTTATGAAGGTGGTTGGCCAGTTTTAAAACATCGGCAATTTTGCTATGAAATCACTTCGTTCTCAGAGGTTTTGTTAATGGAGGTATTTATGTATTTAACTTGAGTATAATGATTAGGAAAGGAAAAAAACGATTTGAGGAGGAGGAGCAGAGGGAAAAAAGAATAGCGTCTGGGTCAAAATACAAAAGAGGAAATTTGTCAACTTTATCCATATTGCCCTCTTTAAAAACAAAAGCCTACTAGATTTGGAAGAATTTGATGAAGCTGGGCGTAGTGGCTCACGCCTGTAATCTTAGCACTCTGAGAGGCT
Source organism: Galago senegalensis (assembly GCA_963575145.1). Classification (NCBI taxonomy): domain Eukaryota; kingdom Metazoa; phylum Chordata; class Mammalia; order Primates; family Galagidae; genus Galago; species Galago senegalensis. The sequence goes on along the minus strand of CAUYTI010141978.1, from coordinate 14,687 downwards.
GAGGCAGGTGGATTGCTTGGGCTCAGGAGTTCCAGACCAGCCTGAGCAAGAGGAGATGGCGCCACTAAAAATAGAAAAAACTATCAGGGCATTGTGGTGGGCACCTGAAGTCCCAGCTACTCAGGAGGGTGATCTCTTGAGCTCGAGAATTTGAGGTTTCTGTGAGCTATGATGCCCCAGCACTCTACCAAGGGTGACAAAGTAAGACTCTGTCTTAAAAAAAAAAAAAAGAATTTGATGAAAATGCATTTTAATTCTTAGTTAAATTTGGGAAATAGATATGTTTTAAATTTCTAATTTCTTAAAGAAGGGAAAGCTCCTCCCATCTCTGGAGAGTGTTGCTGTGTTACGTGGATGCATGTGTGTGTTGGGGGGAGGGTTGTTGCTGGGTTAAGCGGATGTGTGTTGGGGGGAGGGTGATGTACAGGGTGTACATTTTCTGTGAGAACTTTCACTCTATTAGGGAGCAACTCTCTCCCTTGCAGTCTTTAAGGCATTTAGAGCTTCGTAATGTTTCTTTACCACTGGCACATTGTGTCCTTGGCCTGGAAGTTACGCTGGGACCAACCATTGGCCTGTGAGCTGAAGATCTTACCTTCCAGCTTAGGTTTCCTTTGCCCCGTCCTTTCTCTCTGTCCACCCCTCTGAAGTCAGTAGTCTTTCCAGGACCTTGATCATTAGGTCTCTTGCCCAGAGCTTCCTGAATTTTTAGGTGTAATGTTTCCCTTGACCCGCACACATATGTTTCTTCTTACCTACTAGATGTCCTTCCTAGATATCAGCATGCTCAGAACCTCTCCCCCTCAGTGCTTGCCCTTGCCCACCCTGTCCCCATCCTTGTGGGAGGTACCAGTACCCCCACTCCCAGCCTCTGAGTCACCTACTCACAACCCATACATATGTTTATGCCAAGTTACCATGTCCTGTCCTACCCCTGAATGTCTTTCCTCACCATTCCCAAAGCCACCGCTTTCCTCAGCTCTTTCTGGGCTATCGTTATTAATTAATTGATTAATTTATTATTATTAATTAATTATTAATCTCTCTACCCCCATTGCTCTTCTATGCTTCCCTCAACCACCAGGCTTATACTAGTATTTATACTGTACACATCTCCATGTCCATCCCCTGTGTACGATCTTTGAGGAGCTCTCCACTTTCTAGTTCCTCTTATTGGTGAACAAACCATTTAGATTGTCTTGTTCTCTTTGTGGGAGTTTCCTATTACATCATGGGCTACAGCTCCCCAGCGTCCATGGCATCTTCTCCTCTGTGTGACCTTGAAGAAGTGGCAGGCTCAGAGTGTGGTTTCTGCTCTCTTCTTTCTGACATTCTCCCCTCCTTAGCTGACCTCCTCTAACCCCACAGCTCACAGAGGCATCTAGATACTGGTGACTCTCAAATTTAAGGTTCTAGCCCTATAGACACATAGATCTCCTCTTGCCATCTTCACCTGGATATGTAATAGAGACTTGTACTTTGCAAGGCCAGAGCAGAGCTCCTGATCTCCCACCCATTCTTTTCCTGCTTCTCTCCTACCCTTCGCTGTCTCAATGAATGGTACCACTGCCCACCTGACTGCTCAGGCCCAAACTCTAGGAGTCAACTTTTTGTGTTCTCTCTTTACTCCAGTTCCCACCACCAATGTGCCACAGGTCTCGTCAACCTTACATCCAAAGTTCACTCATCCTGAACCTGGTCCTGCGTCCCATCCCCCACCTCCTTCTCCCTAATCACACCCACCTTCACGTGGATGACCCCAACAGCCTCCTGCATTTTTATCTTCCACCTTTCTTCCCTAGAATTGACTCTTCACACAGTGGCCAGAGGGTTTCTCAAAAATAAAATTGTATTATGTTTCTTCTTTGCTTGAAATCATCCCAAGACTTTCTGCTATACTCCAGCCACCCTGGCCTCCTGTCACTGCCTTGAACTCACCAAGCTTGTTCCTATCTTAAGAATTTTGCATTTACAAGCCCCTTCCCTGAGATCCTCTTCCTGCAGATCTTTGCATTCTCAGCTCCTTTGGATAATCCAAGTGCTAGTCCAAATGTCCCTTCTTAATGAAGCCCAGAAAAGACTTCCCAAACTAAAGCTATCACACCCTCAGCTTTTTTCTTGTTAATTGTCTCTCTTTCTCCACTGGAATGTAAGCATCATGACAAGTGTGGATTCATCTTACAAATCTATCTTACATACATATCCTCAGGATATCCTCATATCCTCATACTTAACATACTTCCATGAAGTAGTTGGTCAAAAATGTTTGTTGAGTGAATGGATAAGTATGTAATTAAGTAAATTTGCCTCCATGGTAAATACCTCGTATATATATGTGATGTAATATATTTCAAAAATGAGATATGTCTAGAAAGTATCCAGCCATGCAATATGAAAAATAGAGACATTTATTAAAGAAGATTAAAGAAACATTGCATATAAGACAATGATGCTTGAGTCCCCTTCAAAGTAGGCACCTTGGGACCTTGTACAAGTCTCCTAGGATCTCTCTACTCTTCAAAACACTCTGCAAAATCCTTTATCCTTTGTTGTAATCATCATCAGCTGCCTCACTGTATTTTCCTGAATCTCATTGATGCTCTGAAATCTCATCCCTTTCAGAGGTGATTTTAGTTTTGGGAACAGCCAGAAGTCTCAAGACGCCGAATCTTGGCTGTAGGGGGAATGAGTCACCTGAGTGATTTGATGTTTTACAAAAAAACTGCCCTAAGACATGGTGCCTGGGTGGGTGTATCATCATGAGGAAACTGTCAATCCTCAGTTGCCCATAACTGTGGCTGTTTTTGTCACACTGCATCTCAACCAAGGAAGAATGTTGAGGTAGTGCTCACTAATTGGCCTGGAAGAGCATACTTGTGATGGACACCTTCTCACTCAGAAAACACAGTTAACTTGGTCTTGACTTGCTGCAACTTTGCTGGGCCTTCTTCAGACATGGAGACTTTCACTAGAATGGCTGGGACTTGATTTCTGGATCAGAGCCACAACATTTGATGCAGATTCATTGCTGTCATTTTGAACACGATGGCCACACCATATACCCACTCAGTGGCATCTATCACCCCAGTGACCTGCACGGTGAAGTCATCATTGTCCACGCATGCACATTCCAGTCCCTTCTCTATGGCTGCCAGGTCCCATCAATGTCACAGAAAACTTTCTCATTATGTTACTATTAACAGTGGCTGGATACTTTCTGGATGGACCTCGTATACTGTATCAATGAAGAGTGGGAGGGCTTGGGCTCTCAGACACACAAAGGAATGTGCAGCTGACACTTGACACTTGACAGTAACCTCTCTTCAGAGTAGAAGGTGAGGCTCCCATCATTAATGCTTATAGCCTCCCGCTGATAAATAATAATGAGAGATATTGTATTGATAACATCATACTTTCCGGTCCACACTTAATCTTTGCAAATTGATAACTCTAAGCCATAGGGTTAATGCCCATCCATGTAGCAACTGCAGTATTGGTTTTGCCCCTTCCAAGACCCTCAGTGGATGCCAGTCCCCAATACTATGTATACTATTATTTTTCTACACATACATACCTATGATAAAGTTAATTTCTAAATTAAACACAATAAGATATTAGCAATAATTAATAAAATAGAGCAATATAGTATAATAAAAGTTATGTAAAAGTGGTTTCTCTCTCTCTCCCTCAAAGTAACTTACTGGTTCTGTAGATCTTAGCAACATCAGCATATGATTTTTTTTTCTTCCTTTAATAAATCTACAGCTTTCATCCTTTCACTTTAAGGAAACTCTTTATGGCTCTTCTTTGGCATATCTGAATTGCCAGCATCCCTACTCTTGTACTTTGAGGCCATTATTAAGGCCATACTGCACTCATTCTCCTCCACAGCCCCCCATCATTGGGCATATACCCCCAAGTACTGAACACAAGTACTGCAATATTGCAACAATCTAGTAGCCAAGAGGAGTACTAAGTGACTCATGGGTGGATAATGTGTATAGCAGGGCTATCTGGACAAGGGGAAGATTTGTGTCTTGGGCAGGACAGAGCAGAACAGCTCGAGATTTCATCATGCTATTCAGAATGACACAGAACTTAAAATTTATGAATTGTTCATTTCTGGAATTTTCCTATTTAATATTTTTGAACTGCAGTTGGCTGCAGATAATTAAAACTGCAAAAACTGAAACTGTGGATAAGGGGGGAAATTACTGCTTATGCAAACCCTCAGAACTCAGACTAATAGTTTTAAGGCACCATCTGTTTTTATGCAGTATCTCAGGAACAATAGACAAACTGCTGGCACCCTCCTAGTACGTCCTGAGCAGCTCTGCTGGAGAATCTTTGTGCTCCTAAGAGGAAAAAATACGGCTTTTGTTTATCTCTTATAGAGAATTGGAAAAGGGGTTGGATTCAGAAGATTCATGCCTTTACCCTCCCTCACCATCTCTTTGTTGTTGTTTTCCTTTTAATTTATCTGTATTTCTTTCTGAAAACATTTGTATTTCTTGCTTGGGTCAATTTACCCTGAGATTTTTCAAATTGTCCTTTCACCTGCTGGGTTATTTTTGTCTCAAGACTTTCTTAAAGTTCTTCTGCTGCTTTAACCCCGTCCCTCCCCACAAATCTCAGCCATCCTTGATCATTTACCATCTGATGACTTTACCATTCTGTTTTTTCTTGTCTACAGAGCCCTAGAACAGCTACGAGTATGAAATGATGCTAGATTACCCAGTTAAGCTAAATAAACTTGATCCTTCCACTGAACCTCCTTCTGCCTCACTTTTCCATTTGTGGATGAAGTGTACTACTTTTGTTCTTGCCATGTAACAAATTACAAATGTAATGGTTTAAAACAGCATACTTTTATAATTTCATAGTTCCTGTGGGTCAGAGGTCTGGGCACGACTCTGTTTTAGGAGCTCATCTGAAGGCTACAATGAAGCCATCAGCTGGGGCTGCAGTCTCATCTTAAGGCTCCGCTAAGGAAGGGTTCCTTTTCAAGCTCTCCAGGTGGTTGGCAGGATTTAACTCCTTTCAGTTTGTTAGACAGAGGAGTTCAGTTTCTTGCTGGCTCTTGGCCAAAGGCACCTTCCATTCCTTACCGTGTGGGTCTCCCCAAGATGCCCCTTTGCTTTCCCAGAGCCAGTAGGACAAAGCATCTGGTGGCTGGCTCATCTCTGAGGTGTCATTCCTGTCCTCTTTGGCCTGTTCTGTTGATAGGCAGCAAGTCACAGGTTCCACTCATGGTGGAGGGGACATAAGGGCGTGGCCTCCAGAAAGTTGGATAGTGGAAGCTGTCTTAGAGCTTGTCCACCCAGGGAAGAATGCTTCTGTTAAAAAAAAGCTTCTGTAAAAAAAATGCTCCTAAGAAGACAATCAAAGTTGTATTGAAACTGCATTCAGGCCTTGTTGTGGCCATTATAAATTGTAGCTAACACCCCTAACACTCAATATGAATTTTTTCTCTTTGTCTCTAGTCCTATGAACTAGGCTTTACTTGTAAAAATGACTTTTCTGACATGAGAAATCTCATCAGGGTCTCTGGATGAGAGAGTCAGCAGGAACATGTTGTTGGTATTGGTTTTGGCTGGACTGACTCAGCCCTGTAGGCAGCTGAGAAAGGGAAGGCCTTTGCAAATGCCCTCCAGGTCTTTGTTAGAAATCCCCCCACCAAGAGAAGCCAGGTATGGGGCTGGAGTGGTGACAATCAAAAGCAAGATGTCAGGCCTATTTACAGCTGAGAGACATTTAATTAGCTATAATTTATTGCTTTTTGAAAGTGTGTGAAAGCTTCATAGCATCTCCTACCAGGGGTGGGAAGTTTGTAGCTTTGGGGCCACAGAACAACTCCTGATTTGTTCTGTGAAATGCAGTTTGGAAGAGCTGTAGTTGGGCATCTGGAAGACTACCTGTGGCCTTGAGGCTGTAGGTTCCCTAGACCATTCAGGACTCCACCTCCCTAAACAGATTGGTGGCGAGTTGGGAGAGAGTGGGGGAGAGGAGCAGGGGTCTAGAAGGGTAGTCACACCTTGATCCGTGTATGACTCATTTGTAAATTGTCCCCACAGTTAAGACTGGGGGATAACTGCCCCCCCCACGCACGGTAGGATGTTGTTTACATATGCCTTTGAAGGCAAAAGTCTTTCACTTTGAGGAAGAACTATGTTATATAGGATGTCTTATATGCATGTATAATGACCACTGTCTCTGACTCGAAAATTTCTTTAATTCATAGTGTATATGTATTCGAGTTGAAGGACGCAGACAAACCTGATCCTTTGCGTTTTCTTGGGAGTATATGCCCGATGATGGGGGGCTGTGGAGGAGGATGAGTACAGCAAAGGGGATGCAAGGAGCCCCAACCCTGAGAACCAGGAAAAGCACCAGGTTTCACAGCAGCCAGACTCTGCTTCCTGGGGGCGGAGGGCCGGGGAGGCGCTGCCCAGAGCAATTAGCTAAGCGGGCTCAAAGTCGGGGCTCCACACCGTAGGATGGGCGCTAGGACCCAGGCACCCGCTGGCCTGGGGACGTGTCTGGGGAGTGAAGGCGCGCAGAGGCTTGGGCTCGTGGCCAGAGTCCCTCGGAGCGATCAGACCCTTCTCCTGGGCACGAGGCCGGCGGTGCAGGGTGCAGGGTGCGCCGGCCTCCGTGCCCGGCCGAGGCGCGGGCACCGGCGCCGCCGGAGCTCCCAGCAGCTACCCGCCGCGGGCATGGACCGGCAGCGCTGCCAGCCTAGCGCGCGCCAGGTGAGCCCCCGCTTGGGGTCCGCGCCGTCCGAGGGCATCCCCTCTCACCCCGGCACCTGGGCTCTGGGTCGAGCCGGGTTGGGCGCGCACGGTGCGCGGGCGCCCGCCGCAGCCGTCTCCTGGCCCCGTCAGACGCCCCGTGGCTACGGCGACTTTTCCTTTTTCCTCCCCCTAGTCTCTGCCTATGCTGGTGCTCAGCTCCCTTTCTTCCTTTCCAGGCAGGGGGCACCTCGAGGGTTTAGGGTAACCGTCTGGACAGTAATTCCCAATGTAAATAATCGCCCACAAACAACCGCCGTCCGGATCTACAAGGCTCTTTGCAGCGCTCGCCGCTCTTCCCCGCGCGAGCCCGACCCGTTTCCACGTCGGACGGCGGGGGCGCCTGTTGCGCCGGCGTTTCCCACGCTCCCAGCGCCGCCGCAGGGCCGGTCTTCTTCCTCGTGCTTCCAGGGGCTTCTCATGCTTCCCGCACTGTAGCCGGGCCGAAGTGTGTGCCTGCGTGCGTGTGTGGGTGTGCATGTGAGTGTATGTGCGTGCGTGTGTGTGTCTGCATGTGAGTGTATGTGCGCCTGCGTGTGTGCGCACCTGCGTGTGTGTCTGCATGTGAGTGTGTGTGTGTGTGTGTGTGTGTGTGTGTGCAGCCGAGCGAGCCTCGGTGCCTCGCTCCAGCGCTCCGGACTCCACGATCTCGAGGACCCCCCCATCCCCCCCACCCCCACCCTTCCGTTCTGCTCAGTTCTTGGGACCAAGCTCTCTGAGAGGGCAGTTAGGGTATGAAGATTGAACCCCCGCCTCTTCCCTGACCGAAGGGATGTGTGGAGGGGAGGGAAGCAGGTGAAATGGGGAGAGATGGAATATGCGTGCAAAGAAGAGCCTCGCGCCCTGGGGTCGTAGGAAAACTCCTGTTAGAAGGGTCCGCAGCTCGGGGAGAGGCGCTTTGTCCTAGGGAGGAAGCTGCGCAGGGCAGGCGGCTCCCCTACTCTGAACTTGGGGGCTTGTGCTAGGCGTGAGAGTGTCACCTGAAATGCACTTAGTTACCAGGATCAAGAAGACGCTGTCCTAGGCTTGCACCAGGTTTTACAATATCTGGAACCTTAATCAGACTCCTCTGCACTCTCAGGACTAGCCGTCAGGCTCAATCTGACAACAGTTTGCTGTTTCCAGGTCGCTGCCCCCGGAAAAACACCAGTGGTGGGCGCGCTGCCAGTTGGTGGGACTGTTAAGACCACCGCAGTTGAGCGCTGGGTATCCTCCCCAGCAACCGGCTGACAGCTTCTGTCTGAACCTGAAGTTGGGAGCAGCGCTCACCTGAAGAGAGCCTTTCTCTAAGCTGCATGTTGGGAGGTAGTCAACAAACCATTTACACAGGGACCCTGGGGGAGGTGAAGGCCAGAGGACTGCTCTCTAGGATTTTATAATCCGATGGTTGCATTGCCAGTTCTGCCTCACTGCTCTTCTGACCTTGAATAAGCTATTTTAACTTTGTAGCTGCAAAGATTTTCGAAGGAACAAAAGCATGAGAACGATAATTCCCCAGCATTGGAAAGACCATGGATTTGGAGGCCAGGGAGCAGGGTTTCAGCCACTGACCAGCTGTGAAACTCTGGGCAAGCTGTACAACCTGTCTTGGCCCAGCTGTCATGAAGGTTCAAAGTAGCCTTTAATTCTGGGGTCCACTCTGGCAGTAATCTGCTGATCTTGGATAGCTTGCCAATACTTACTCGTTCTTTACAATCTTGCTACAGACTGTACTTGGTTCCACAGAGCATTCATAAACTAAAGAGATATTCAATCAGTGGGTGAATTGAATTTGAATTCCAATCTGTTTATAAAGCCACAAGTCTTTCAGGGTTAAGGTCTGTGTACATAGGCCTGGCTAGTTTAGTTAATGCTTAGAATGCACTGGGAAGGACTTCCCATAGAAAGTCCCTTTGAAGTTTGAGTTTGGTTACATAACCCGGGAAGGAAAAGGTCCTTTCTGTGCTTCTGAAAGCCCCTGGCCACACCCTCCCTGTTACAGGCTTGAGTAGAGTAGAAACCCCGGATTGACCCCTTGGTAGAAGAGGGCCCAGTGTGCCACACATCTCATGGGGGCTGCTTAAATTATAACTGAAAAATAATTTATTTACCTGCGAATGACTCAGTTAATATCTTCTCAGAAAAGCAGTTCATCAGTTTGGTAATGAAATCATGAAATTGTCTTCAGAAGCTACGTTACATATTGGAATGCCTAATATTGCCTGCTAGAGTTTACCGGGGTAAGCTCTGCTTTCAAAAACCAAAACCACCGCTTTTTAATTTAGTTTCAGGAAGGGATATAAGCAAGATGATTTATTATGTTTCCTTTTACTAGATAATTTTTAAGAGGTAAAAAAACAGAAGTAAACACAACACAAGCCACAAGAAATCTTGTTTCTTTGGGTTTGCAGAGATGAGTATCACCATAATGGTGACTATTTATTAAGTACTTACTATGTGTTAGGCATTATACTAAGCTGTTTATGAACAGTGACTCATATAATCCTATCGGCACCTTATGAAGAAAGTGCTATTATTTCTTTCAGTTTTGTAGATGAGGGAACTGAAGCTTCTTGCCTGAGATCACGTGGTTGTAGCTGGTGGAGGTGGGCCAGCTGGGTTTGTTTACAGTGATCCAAGAAATATGAAAGAGGGAAGAAGAAAGGAGGGCAGAGAGTGCTTCTTAAATATCGGATACTTTATTCTCTTATGAATGGTAATTGTCTTTTTCTACTTGCACTTTTTTGCTTTTATCATTATGACTTTTCATATCAACGAAGAGATTGACCTCTTTCTGACTATAGTAGAAGCTGGGTAAGTTGACCATCCAAGGGACTCTAACAAACTGGTCAACACACAGAGGTGGCCAACATAAGGAACTAGGCCTACTCTACTGATATGTACATGTGGTACATGTCCGGTCTATGAAAATTAGGTCAAGTTAAGGAGGTGGTCAATGTAGGGAGGTGGTCAGCTATGGAGATTCTACTGTATACAGATTTGAGTACAGATGGGTGAGCCATATTTTATTTAGCCAATTCCCTGTGAGTGGGCATTTGGATTATTTCTAAATGTGCTCAGTACCTTACAGGGTTAGCAAAGTGGATCCTTTTACTTACATGTTTCTGCATACCTGTTCAGATATCTCTGGTGGATCATTTCCTGTGGGTGGAATTGCTATATGGAAGAGCACAGTTACTATTCAATTTATACTTTTAATACATGCTGACCAACTTGCCTTGCCTAAAAGAGATGTAATTTCTGATTTGGAGTTCAGTCCACTAACATGTTTTTGGACTTTTGGTAAATCATTTAATTTGAATGAGTCTATCTCAGACGTATTTATTATCTGTAAACCAGGGGTAGTAGGACTGATTAGTTACCAAGGTATTTTCCAACTGTGTCTGCAAATATGTACAATTAGAGGTTGATCAAATGAAGATGTCCATAGTTGATCATTTTCTTACCTACAAGATGACAATTTAATATGGTTTCACCTAATAGCACTTGAACTCCTACATTATCTGTTTTTGGTACCATCTGGCTTTTCTGAGGTAGATGTATGTGTGAGGAGTGGCTAGGCTCTGCTGTAGTCAAAATCAACCCTGAAACCTTAGCTCCTTAAAAAAAAGAGAAGATTTATTTTTCATTTACGTTTTATATCTGAACCAGATTAGCAGAGTGCCCTGCTCCACACGGTCACTTGGGGAGCCACACTGACTAACAAGCTCTGTCATCTTGAACTGCATTATGTCGACCTCGACCATGTCATCTCAAAGATCTCACGGCAGGAGAGGAAGCAGAGACAGTGCAGAATTAATACCTACTCCTAAATTCCTCAGCCCAGGAATGAAGCATGTTGAGCTAGTCACATGGATCTTATCTTGACACATGGAGATAGGGAGATGTATTTTCGTGTACCTAGAAAGAGGAACAGGTAAATATATAGCACTCTGTATTGGTTTCCTAGGGCTTCCATAACCAAGTACCAAAGACTGATGGCTTACCTGGCAGAAATTTATTTCCTCATAGTTCTAGAGGCTATAAGTCCAAGATCAAGTAATTGGCAGGGCCAGTTTCTCCTGAGGACCTTTCTTCTTGGTTTGTAGACGGTCATCTTGTCCCTATGGCTTCACCTGGTCTTCCGTCTATGTGTCCATGTCCCGATCTCTTTTCAAGACACCAGTCATATTGGATTAGGGCCTACACTAATGACCTCACTGAATAGTATTAATTTTACAATTTCAGATTGATAGGGTGCAAATGATTAGGTTACAATGTTTGCATTGTTAAATAAGGTCCCTGTTGTAGTTGTGTCCTGCACCCAGGAGGTGTGCCATGTACCCTTCCATTGTGCCCATTAGGTAGGAACAAACCTATTCCTCTTCCTCTTCCCCTTTCTCCCCTCTCTGGTTTCCCGTCTACCATCTTGAATTGAATTGAGTATTCTCTTGTGTGGGTCTGTATTAGTTTGTCAGCTGGTTTCATTGTGCTTCATAGTATTGAGTACATTGGATATTTGCTTTTCCATTCTTATGATACTTTACTAAGAAGACTGGGTTTCAATTCCATCCAGGTTAATACAAAAGATGTAAGGTCTCCATCCTTTTTATGGCTGAATAGTATTCCCTGATGTACATATACCACAGTTTGTTAATCCATTCCTGGATTGATGGGCACTTGGGTTGTTTCCACATCTTGGTGATCGCACATTGAGCTGCGATAAACATTCTAGTGCATATGTTCGTATGATAAAATGATTTTTTTTCTTCTGGGTAGAGATGCCTAGTAGTGGGATTGAGGGATCAGCTGGGAGATCTAATTTGAGTTCTTTGAGGAGATTTTTCTGTATTTCTTTCCAAAGAGGGTGTATTGGTTTGCAGTCCCACCAGGCTCATTTGTTATTAAATCCTCTTTAAAGACTTGATCTCCAAAAATATTATAGGTACAGTCTGAGGCACTGGGAGTTAGGGCTTCCACACAGGAGTTTTAGAGGACACGATTCAGCCCACAGCACACTGTTCCTGTCAGACAGCACATTTTGAAGTGAAGTCGTTCTGTTTTTATTTGAGCGGCCAGTAAGGTTCTGAGCATACTATCCTGGACTCATCTTTCTCTTCACCTCCCATCTATCTCCTCCTGTCTCCTGCCCACCCCCCATTTCCTAACCAAAAAATATTGTTTCTTGAATTCTCTGAGTATTATTTAAAGGGGGCACAATGTTACTGCTTGCATCAAGTAACTTTTATTGTTGCCACCAAATCTAACATGAGGCAGGTGACGTAGGTGAGAGATGGCCCAAAGCAGAGGGCCTGGGTTCTAATCCCATTTGCTTCACTCGCCAGAAAGATTCTTTATCTGCAAAATGGAAACCCTAAAACTTCCCTCCAAGGCTACTATCCTAACTAAATGAGATAATTTAGTAATCTAGGATGCAGTTGGTACACACACTGGGTGTAAAAATGGGGACTATTATAATTTACAACTTTAGTTCCTGGAGCCTGCTGAACCCCAGACATAACTCAGTGTCACAGAAAATGTGGAGGCTCTGCTACAGGAGCTCCCATGGGCTCCTTAGGATGACGGTACTTGTGTTATCATCTTAGAACTTCAGCAGTTTACACACATTTAAGTCAGATGTTCCCAATTTGAATTTACAGCCAAAAAGGAACACAACAGAGTGACTCCTTAAATACCCCCTTAAAATTATTATCCTTGTCACAGTTGATATAATGAGGGTCGGCAGTGAAAGGGATTTGTATGAAAGCAGCATTTCCATTTTTCTGAGAGATACCCATTTTAATGACCCTGGAATCCGGATGTATTTTGCTGTCAGTAACACCTAAAAGTTAGGCCTGGAAACCTTTCCAATCAACCCGTCCGGGAAGACAACTACAGACTTGTCTTCTTATACCTCTTTTCCTCAGAAACACAAGGAGTTGGGTTGCTCGGTACCTAGAGTGGATCATCTGTATTGATTATTGGAAAACTCTGGATTCCTGGGACTGCACTGGGAGTGGAAGAGCTATGAGTTGTCACATAGCCTTGGACTTTCAGGATCTGAGCAATTGAGTCTGGTAGGAAGCCAAAGCATGGCTTCTCCTGGTCAGGGTGGACCACACACATGACCCTGGCAGCCATGTGCCCCTGCCATGTGGGTAAGGGGAGGCCAGGACTCTGCAACTGTGGGTAGCTGCTGGGCCTTCCTGAGAGATAACAGAGACTATGGGTACTGTATTTCCCATCCTGTTTCCTACCATAAAGCTGAGTAAAGGTGGTGATGGTGTCTTGTGAATTGATTACCAGTCTGAATCTGTGCCCACTACTGCTCATGGGACAGTATTTTATAGCCTCTGCTAGCCAGGTGGTGGTTGTAATGGATTTGTGAATGTGTGTACACAGTTTTAGCCTTTTATGTTGTCAACATTTCATTCGAAGTAGGTGAGTTGTTGATACTACATGTGTTGGGTTTAATTGCTGGTTAAGATGATTTCAAAAAGCTTACACTGTGATTTGGCATTGAAACAAAAAGTTACTGTTTACACAGGGAGTCAAGGAAATAGAGCATGGAGTATACATTTGATATTGATGAGGCAAATATTTGTCATTGGAGGAATGACGCAATTTCAGGGTTTTTTTTTTGTTGTTTGTTTGCTTTACAAAGTAGCAGATAGGTGCTTTTAAGGAAGAAAAAACCCCACAAGTATCCAAAGCTAGATTTATGTTTTATTTATTGAAAGATATGCATCTGAGTCACGGCACCAAAAAAAGGAGAAAAAAAAAGATATGCAAAAGGATTACCTATTACATGTCAAGTAACTAAACAGAAGGCAGGAGGAATGGCCTAATTCCTGGGTATAGGTCAAAGCAGTGAGAAGCAAGTGGGACCAAAGCAGTGAGAAGCTAGGGGGCTTTTTTTTTTTAAATGTTGTAGGACTGTCATTAAGCCATAAGGTCATTGTATATTGGACAGCATTGTTTTCATTAGTCCTACAATCAGTGGTTTTTATTTTATTTTATTTATCTTATTTTATTTTATTTTTTTGAGACAGAGTCTCAAGCTGTCACCCTCAGTAGAGTGCCATGGCATTACAGCTCACAGCAACCTCAAACTCTTGGGCTTAAGTGATTCTCTTGCCTCAGCCTCTCAAGGAGCTGGGACTACAGGTGCCTGCCACAATGCCCAGCTATTTTTTGTTGTAATTGTCATTGTTGTTTGGCAGGCCCGGGCTAGGTTTGAACCCTCTAGTCTTGATGCAGGTGGCCGGCACCCTAACCATTGAGCTACGAGTGCTCACCCAATCAGTGGTATTTTAGATCTGATGAAATAAGGCAAAAAGGGTTAAGAGGGAAGTGGAGCCTAGAGCCCCTGTCTCTCAACAAGCCTGCTTCCCTCTACCTGTGCCAAGGCACACCTTCCCTGACACTAGCCTTGGTTTTGCTCTTTAAAAGAATTTGTAAACGTTTCTCTGGAAAATTGAGGCAATTGAACTGAGTTATAAATCAATGAAAAAGCAACCAACTGACATCCATGCCAGGCTAATAGCCTTCGTTGTAAATATTACTCGTTCTGAGTAAGACCTGTGGAGGGTGGGACATTATTAAGAAAGTAAGGGACCTAGCAAATGTATCCTTACTCCTTGAGGTCTTTACCAGTACACAGATGCTAGAAGGCCTTGGCTCATTAGTAGGGAAACAAGTGTTTCTTCTAAGGCTTTAGCATCTAACTTCTAGTTTCAGTTTAGTATTTATTTATTTATTTATTTATTTATTTTCTTTTTTGAGACAGAGCCTCAAGCTGTCCCCCTGGGTAGAGTGCCGTGGCATTACAGCTCACAGCAACCTCCAACTCCTGGGCTCATGCGAGTCTCTTGCCTCCACCTCCCAAGTAGCTGGGACCACAGGCGTCCACCACAA
>CAUYTI010141975.1:0-13193 GCA_963575145.1 Galago senegalensis | reverse complement strand
GCAATAACTGAGAAAATGACATGAAGGCTGTGTTGACCAGTTTGATGGAAGTATTTCAGAATGCATGTGAAAACCCCACACTGTACCCCAGAAGAGTATCAATGTACATAGTTAACATTCAATAAAAAAAAAAAGAAATTTGGAGATAGTTGATTGTATTAATTTACCTACTAAAGAATGTCATTAAGGACATTTTATATGTGGGGTGTTGTTAGAAACTGCCAAAATCACTTTCAGCAATTCTGAACCAATTTACATCCCCCACCAAAAGTATGTAACTCCCCTTACCCCACACTATTGTCAACAACATATTTTATAAACCTTCAGAAAAATTTTCAATTTGATGAACAAAATATGTATGTTGTCTTCATTTGCATTTCACTGGTAGTAGTAAAACTGTGTATTGTTTCATGTTTCTTAGCTTTTTATATGACTCCTTCTGTGAATTGCCTGCTTATAAATTTTGTTCACTTTTCTATTAGGATGGTATTCTTTTCCTTACACATTTGTAAATAGCTTTTACAGGTTGCTAACACATTCTTATTTATCTTTAAAATATCTTTCTTGCTTTCCACTTGTACTTTAATTTCTATATAATAGCTTTTGATATCTGTATGTGGACAAAATGCCTTATCATTTTTTTAAAAATTAATATTCTTTTCTAATTTTTTTAGAGATGGGATCTTGCTGTGTTGCCCAGGCTGGTCTCAGCTACCATGCCTAAAATCTCTTATCTCTTATCAGTCTTTTCATTTATCTGAGGTTTTTCTCACTTTTTTTTTTTTTTTTTTTTGCAGTTTTTGGCCAGGGCTGGGATTGAACCCACCACCTCCAGCATATGGGCCGGCGCCCTATTCCTTTGAGCCACAGGTGCCGCCCATGTTTTTTTTTTTTTTTTTTTTTTTGCCTAGGAATGTCTTTCTGCTTCCAAGAAGTTATAACAATAGTTTTCTATATTTTTATAGTTTTATTTTATATTAAACATTTTAATTTCTCTGGAAGTTACTTTTGGGTTTAAAGCATAACATCAAGTAGAAACTTGCTCAAATGGCAGCCAATTGGCCCAATCAGTCTTTCTTCACTAATTTCAAAATGCCTTCTTTATCATATATGAAATTGATCAAATCTTTTTTTGATCTTCAATTCTGTTTAATTGATCTGATCTGTTACCACAACCACAATGTTTAATGGCCGTAATTTTTTTTTTTTTGAGAAAGAGTCTCACTATGTTGCCCTCAGTAGAGTGCTGTTTAATTGATCTGATCTGTTACCACAACCACAATGTTTTAATGGCTGTAATTTTTTTTTTTTGAGAAAGAGTCTCACTATGTTGCCCTCAGTAGAGTTCTGTACAGCTGACAGCTACCTTAAACTCTTGGGCTTAAGTGATTCTCTTGTCTCAGCCTTCCAAGTAGCTGGGACTATAGGTGCCCACCACAATGCCTGGCTATTTTTTTGTTGCATTTGTCATTGTTGCCTAGCTAGCCCAGGCCAGGTTCAAACCCACCAGCCTCGGTGTATGTGGCTGGTCCTATAACCACTGTGCTACAGGCGCCAAGCCTAATGGCTATAATGTTTTGATAAGTCCTCCCTCATTGCTTTTATCAAATTTTTAATTAGCTATTGTTATACTATTTTTCTTCATAGATTTTGTTTAGTTATTTATTAAATATTTTTTAAAGATTGTGAGATTTTATTTTTTATTAATTTATTTTAAAGATTTATAATTGTAAAAATATGTACATATTTATGGGATACTTTTGTTTACCTATTTTTGAATTAGCAAGCAAAAATAATTCAAAATACCAAAAAGAATGTATAATAAAAAGCAAATTTTCTTTCCTTCCAGAATCCTAATTCCATAATCTGGCAGGCAATCATTGCTATAGGTTTGTATATCCCTCTCTAAAAAATGTATACATATTCATATACAAATGTGTGTGTGTCTTTTGAAACAAAAATAGAAGTAGTATGTAATTTGTTCCCTACTTTCATTTTAAAAAATGTAACAACATATCTTGGATACCATTTCATATCAACATATATAGATCTACCTTATTCTTTGATTTATTTTTTTTTGAGACAGAGCCTCAAGCTATCCCCCTGGGTAAAGTGCCATGGCATCACAGCTCACAGCAACCTCCAACTCCTGGGCTCAAGTGAGTCTCCTACCTCAGCCTCCCAAGTAGCTGGGACCACAGGTGCCCGCCACAATGCCTGGCCATTTTTTGGTTGCAGCCATCATTGTTGTTTGGCAGGCCCAGGCTGGGGATTCGAACCTGCCACCTTAGGTATATGTGGCTGGCGCCTCAGCTGCTTGAGCCACAGGAGCCAAGCCTTATTCTTTGATTTATGTAAGTTATGCTTTGGACACCTCGGTAAATCAACATTAACTCAAAATGGACCAAAGACAAAAATTTAAGAGATGAAACTATAAAACTCTTAGAAGAAAATATAGGAATAAGTCCTTGTGACCTTGGGTTAGACAATGCTTTCTTAGATATGACACCAAGCAACAAAAGAAAAAACAGATAATTGGGCTTTATCACAATTAAAAATGTTTGTGACATAAAGGATACTAACAAGAAAGTGAAAAGAGGAGGAGAAAATGTTTAGATGCACATTGAATGATAATCAAGGCCACATGAACCTAAGACAAGTTGTTTGCTGCTCCTAAAATCTACCCTTTTCCCCATAAACAATGTTTACAAACCATATATTTGATAGGGATTTAGTATCCAAAATGTATTATATAAAGGACTCTCACAACTAAATAATAAAAAAGCAAATGACCCCACTGAAAAATGAGCAAAAGATTTGTATATGCATTCTGCAAAGATGATATGTATGCAAAATGGCCAATAAACACTTGCAACGCTTTGTTGCTGAACATCAGAGAAATGCAAATTCAAACCACAGTGAGATACCACTTCACATCCACTAGAGTGACTATAACAGTGGTTCTCAACCTTCCTAATGCTGCGATATATTTTCATTGTTACAAAGGGGTTGTGACCCATAGGTTGAGAACTGCTGGACTATAATGAAGAAGATTAAAGTATTGGTAAGGACACGAAGAATTGTAACCCTTATAAATTTCTGGTGGGAAAGCAAAATAGTGATGCCTCTTTCAAAAACTGGACATTCACCAATTGCTGAATGGATAAACAAAATGTAGCATATCCATATAACTGGAATACTATTCAGTAATCAAAACAAATGAACTACTCATACATGGTACAACATGGATAAAATTCAAAAACATCAGGATAAGTTAAAGAAGTCAGGCAATAAAGCCTTACATATTGCATGATTTCACTTATATAAAATATACTTGAGATGCTGAATTACAGAGCAGACAGCTCTTTAGTGATTGCCAGGGTATTGGGGTGGGAGCAGGAATTGACTGAAAACCAATATGAAGAATATTTTTGGAGGCTGGGCACAGTGGCTCACACATGTAATCCTAGCACTCTGGGAGGCAGACTCAGGTGGATTGCCTAAGATCAGGAATTTGAGACCAGCCTGAGCAATAGCAAGACCCCGTCTCTACTAAAAAAAAAAAAAAAAAAAAAAAAGAAGAAGAAGAAAGAAAAAGAAAAAAATAATTAAAATTAATACAGCTATACATTAAAAAAAATTATACATCCCTAGGCTTTATCCCAGAGATGCAAAGCTGGTTCAACATATGCAAATCCAAAAATGTAATTCACCACATAAATAGGAGCAAAAACGAAGACCATGTGATCCTCTTAATAGATGCAGAAAAAGCATTCAACAAAATTCAACATCCTGTTCTAATAAGAACACTTAAGAATATAAGCATATGGCTCGGAGCCCATAGCTCAGTGGTTAGGGCGCCAGCCACATGCACTGGGGCTGGTGGGTTTGAACCCAGCTCAGGCCTGCTAAACAACAATGACAACAACAACAAAATAGCCAGGTGTTGTGGCAGCACCTGTAGTCCCAGATACTTGGCACACTGAGGCAAGAGAATCACTTGAGCCCAAGAGTTTGAAGTTGGTGTGAGTTGTGATGCCATGGCACTTTACCAAGGGTGACACAGTGAGATTCTCTCAAAAAAAAAGAATATAAGCATAGATGGCACATTTTTTTTAACAGTTAGAGGCCATCTAGGACAAACCCACACCCAACATTATACTGGATGGAGTAAAACTAAAAGCATTTCCACTTAGACCTGAGACCAGACAAGGATATCCACTATTTCCACTACTATTCAAGATAGTGCTGAAAGTCCTAGCCAATGCAATCAAGCAAGAGAAGAGTAAGGGCATCAAAATGGAGGTGGAGGAAGTCAAACTTTTACTCTTTGCTGATGGTATGATCTCATGCTTAGAAAATTCCAGGGCTCAACCACAAGACATCTTGAAGTCATCAAGAAATACAGCAACATCTTAGGATATAAAATCAATGTCCACAAATAAGTAGCCTTCATTTATGCCAACAACAGTGAAGTTGAATATCAAATAAAAGACATAATACCCTTCACAGTACCTTGAAAGAAAATGAAATAACTGGGAATGTACCTAACAAAGGATGTGAAGGATCTCTATAAAGAGAACTAAGAAACCCTGAGAAAAGAAATAGCAAAAGATGTAAAGAAATGGGAGAATATACCATGCTTGTGAGAGGGAAGAATCAATATCATTAAAATGTCTGTACTACCTAAAGCGATCTATAGATTTTAATACAATCTCCATTAAAATAGCAGCAGCATCATACTTTGAAGAACTTGAAGAAATAGTTCTTCATTTCATATGAAATTGGAAATAAACCTGAACAGCTAATGCAAATCTAATAAAAAACAAACTTGAGGTATCATGTTACCAGACTTCAGATTATACTATAAGGCTATAGTGATCAAAACAGCATGATGAGGGGGGGCGAGGTAAGATGGCCGACTGGAGCCAGCTTTCAACAGAAGCTCCTGTCCAGAGGGAGAGATAATGGGCAGAATGAACCAAATAAAGCTGAAGGTCAGTAGCTAAGCTAAGAGAGAATATTGTTAGGTGCACATCTTCCCTGCTGAGGCAAACTGCAACTCCAAAGAAGCAAATTTCAGATACAAAACCCATCCCAAAGAGGACAAGAGTCTGTCCTCTCCCCCAAGAGAGTGGCTCACTGTGTGCTATCTATAAGTGAGAAGTGAATAGAAGACCTCTAGTTTCACCACACGGGAGAGAGCCGCTGAAGGCCAGGACTCCTTTTCCAGACAGATCCTGTTGTGAACTGGAGCTTTCTCTTGTGTGGCATGAAAGTTTAACAAATATTTTCCCTGCCTTTCTGAACTCCCAGTCCACCCTTCCTCCTTCTCCTGGAGGTTTGGAAGCCTACCCCCTGCAGAGCCCAGAGTGTCTGGTGGTTCCTTGCTAGGGCTGGGCATTGCATGGGCCACCATGCAGCTGTAACTTGGGTAGATGTGGAGAGAAGAAAGGGGAAGGGGACTTTCCCAGTGCTGCAAAAGTGCATAGCACGGGGACTGCATGGTGGCACCTCCGACTGCAGCAGCACCTCTGATGGCAGCAGCACCCCTGAACATGGTGGCACCTCTGTTAGTGGTGTCCACAGCTACACTTCTGATACAGCAGTACACTCCCTCCAGGGTCAAATTTGGGAGAGACACCTCCCCAATTCTATGTACTGCTGGAGAGAGCCAGACCTCACTGGGCAGGGGTACCTAGAAGAGGAATGTGGCTGGGGCAGAGGCGTGGTATCTGAGGGAGAGAATCATGCACTGCAGTGTTAACCCCTGGCTTGGAACAGACTCAGGTGGAACACTCCCCAGTTTCCAAAGAGCACTGGAGGCAGTCAGGCTTTAGCTTCCCCTGTGTACTGGTGGCAGAGTGTGGTGACCTGGTCAAGGAGGCATTGATTCCCTTTGACTCTAGTAGGTGCAAATCCCTGGTGCATTTGCTTATTGGAGTGAACTGGGCCACAGCCCCATGGGGTTGCCAGTGACTGGGTGTGGCAGAGGTGTAAGGTGGGGAAGGAGGTACCAACCCCCCTGGACTAACTCTTTTGTTTGGCAGGTATTTATGACTCCACAGAGCACTGGAGCAAGTTACACTTGAGCTGCTAGTGGACCCCTGCTGTCTGGTTGCTGAAGACCTTTTGTACTCTCCTATTTGAGCAGCAATTGTGCTGCCTGAGACAATTGATTTGGAACTCTAGACCTGAGCCAGCCATCCGGGGACCCTCCAAGGTTGAGCCCTGGTTGTGTTATAGTGGGAGGGACTTATTCTCCTCTTCCAATTGTTGCGCATAGGGGGCAGGGTGTCTTAGTTACTTGTATCTCTCCCCAGCTGAGATTTCAGCCCAAAGCCACTGATTCACTAGGATTGGATAGAGGCTGGCTGAATACAAGACAGAGCCACCTAGCCCCATCACATCAAGCAGGTCACCAGAGTCTCAGGCTGAATGATAGAAAGTGATTTTTGTAAAGCTGTAGGGGAAAGGCCACAGTCCTCTGTCCCAGCTTTTTGGTAAAGGGCTGGTAACTACAACTCCAGGAGCCCTCAATCCAATTTCACCCTACCAGCTTCTCTAGCCAAACTATGAAAAACAATCATGGGGCAGAACAAGTGGAAAAACTCTGGCAACATGAATGATCAGCATATATCAATTCCCCCAAGGAATGACAAAGGAGACACATCAGAAGATGCCATTCACTCTATTCCTTTTACAGTAGTGCCAAAAAAGATGAAATATCTAGAAGTGTACCTAACAAAGGACACAAAAGATCTCTATAAAGAGAACTATGACACTCTGAGAAAAGAAATAGCTGAAAATGTTAACAAATGGAAAAGCATATCATGCTCATGGCTGGGAAGAATCAACATTGTTAAAATGTCCATACTACCCAAAGCAATCTACAGATTTAATGCAATCCCTATTAAATCACCATTGTCATACTTTAAAGAGCTTGAAAAATTAGTACTTGATTTTATATGGAAACAGAAAAAAACCTCAAGTAGACAAGACCTTACTCAGAAATAAAAACAAATAAGGAGGAATCACCCTACCTGACTTCAGACTATACTATAAATCTATACTGATCAAAACAGCATGGTACTGGCACAAAAATAGAGAGGTAGATGTATGTAACAGAATAGAGAACAAAGAGATGAACCCAGACACCTATCATCATTTGATTTTTGATAAGCCTATCAAAAATATAAATTGGGGGAAAGATTTCCTATTTAACAAATGGTGCTGGGTGAACTGGCTGGCGACTTGTAGAAGACTGAAACTGGATCCACACCTTTCACCTCTAACAAAAATTGACTCTTACTGGATAAAAGACTTAAATTTAAGACAAGAAACTATAAAGATTCTTGAAGAGAGTACAGGAAAAACACTTGAAGAAATTGGCTTGGGAGAACACTTTATGAAAAGGACCCTCCAGGCAATTGAAGCTATGCCAAAAATACATTACTGGGATCTGATCAAACTAAAAAGCTTCTGCACTGCCAAGAACACAATAAGTAAAGCAAGTAGACAGCCCTCAGAATGGGAGAGAATATTTGCAGGTTATATTTCTGATGAAGGTTTGATAACAAGAATCCACAGAGAACTCAAACTTATCAATAAGAAAAGAACAAGTGATCCCATTTCATTGTGGGCAAGAGACTGGAAAAGAAGCTTCTCTGAAGAAGACAGGTGCATGACTTACAGACACATGAAAAAATGCTCATCATCTTTAATCATCAGAGAAATGCAAATCAAAACCACTTTGAGATATAATCTAACTCCAGTAAGAGTTGCCCACATAACAAAATCCCAAAACCATAGATGTTGGAGTAGATGTGGACGAAAGGAAACAATTTTTCACTTCTGGTGAGAATGCAAGCTAATGCATTACTTTTGGAAAAAATTTTGCAGAATACTCAGGGATCTAAAAGTTGATCTGCCGTTTGATCCTGCAATTCCTCTATAGGTATATATCCAAAAGACCAAAAATCACTTTGCAACAAAAATATTTGCACCTGATTGTTCATTGCAGATCAATTCATAATTGCCAAGTCATGGAAGAAGCCCAAGTGCCCATCGACCTATGAATGGATTAATAAATTGTGATATATGGATACCATGGAATACTATGCAGCCTTAAAAAAGATGGAAACTTTACCTCTTTCATATCTACATAGATGGAGCTGGAAAATATTCTTCTTAGTAAAGTATCTCAAGAATGGAAGAAAAAGTATCCAATGTACTCAATACTTTTATGAAACCAATTTATAATAACTCACACTTTCTTATGAAAGATAGATCACAACTATAGCCCAAGATGAAGGAGAGAAGTAGGGGAGGATGGGAGGGAGGGGGGTGGTTTGACAGAGGGAGGGTAAACGATGGGACCACACCTGTGGAACATATTGTAAGGGTACAAGTCAAATCTACCAAGTATAGAACATAAATGTCTTTTTGTGTGTGTGTGTACAGACAGAGTCTCATTTTATCACCTCGGTAGAGTGCCATGGCATCACAGCTCACAGAAACCTCCAACTCCTGGGCTTAGGCAATCCTTAGCTTCCTAAGTAGCTGGGACTATAGGTGCCCACCACAATGCCCAGCTAATTTTTTGTTGCAGTTTGGCTGGGACTGGGTTTGATCCCACCACCTTTGTTATATGGGGTCAGCACCCTAACAACTGAGCCATAGGTGCCCCCCAGAACATAAATGTCTTAACACAATAATTAAGTAAATAAGG
This sequence comes from Galago senegalensis, assembly GCA_963575145.1. NCBI lineage: Eukaryota > Metazoa > Chordata > Mammalia > Primates > Galagidae > Galago > Galago senegalensis. The sequence continues at coordinate 4,462 of CAUYTI010141975.1, read as the reverse complement.
TGAAAGCTATATTAATTAGTTTGATGTAACCATTCCAAATTGTATAAAAATATCAACACATTTGTACCCCACAAATGCATAAATGTATTCATGATCTATGTGTATACAACTTAATAAAAGGAAAAAAAAAGAAGATGCCTGGTTGGGCACCTGTGGCTCAAGTGGCTAAGGCACCAGCCACATACACCTAAGGTGGCAGTTTTGAATCCAGCCATTCTTTTTTTGAGACAAAGCCTCAAGCTGTCCCCCTGGGTAGAGTGCCATGGCATCACAGCTCACAGTAACCTCCAACTCCTGGGCTCAAGTGAGTCTCCTGCCTCCGCCTCCTGAATAGCTGGGACCACAGGCACCTGCCACAATGCCCGGGTATTTTTTGGTTGCAGCCATCATTGTTGTTTGGCGGGTCCAGGCTGGGTTTGAACCTGCCACCTTGGGTGTACATGGCTGGCACCTCAGCCACTTGAGCCACAGGCGCCGAGCTGAAGATGCCATTCATAAACTAATGTCTGATGTGTCAGAAGTAGAGTTGAGTGTATGGATGGCAAATAAGATTAATAGAGTGGAAGTAAAGTTGGGATTAGAAATTCAAGAAGTAGTCAAAAGTTGTCTCAAGAAATCAGTGCATTCAAAGACAAAATCTCCAAGGATTTAGACATGAGGAAAGAAATTGCAGAACTCAAAGAACTGAGAAATATAGTACAATCCCTCAGTAATAGAATGGAGCCGGCAGAAGAAAGGATCTCTGAAATTGAAGACAAAGATTTTGAATGACCCAAATGTTCAAAGAGGCAGAGATGTGGAGAGCAAAAATGGATCCTTCCCTGAAAGAGTTGTGGGACCACTCCAAAAGAGCTAACATTCACCTTATAAGAATACCTGAAGGAGACGAGGATGGTCCTGAAGGCACTGATACTCTACTCCAAGATATAATGGAGGAGAATTTCTCAAGCATGGCAAGAGATACAGCAATTCAGATAGCAGACAATTTCAGAATCCCAGCAAGATTCAATCCAAATGAAGCATTTCCTAGACACATTGTAATTAACTTTGCCAATGTTAATATGAAGGACAAAATTCTGTAAGCAGCCAGATGTAAGCAAATCATAACCTACAAGGGGAAAAATATTAGAATGACTGCAGATCTCTCAGCTGAAATTTTTCAAGCCAGAAGAGGATGGTCATCGACCTTCAATCTCCTAAAATAAAAAAAACTTTCAGCTCAGAATCCTGTATCTAGCTAAACTGAGTTTCATTTGTGATGGAGAAATCAAATACATTACCTACTTAGACATGTTGAAGAAATTTGCCATAACTAAACCAGCTCTCCAGGATACATCCTCCATAATGATCAGCTTAATGGTCTACCACCAAAGTAAACACACCCAGAAAGCCTTGAACAAAACCTAACATCCATAATGGTGAAAGGATTAAAAATATCCACTGGACACTTGAAAAACATGACAACCAAAATACTACCATGCTGGGCAGCACCTGTGGCTCAGTGGGTAGGGTGCCAGCCCCATATACTAAAGGTGGTGGGTTCAAACCTGGCCCCAGCCAAACTTCAACAACAACAACAAAATAGCCAGGCATTGTGGCAGGTGCCTGTAGTCCCAGCTACTTGGGAGGCTGAGGCAAGAGAACCACCTAAGCCCAGGATTTGGAGGTTGCTGTGAGCTGTGTGATGCCACAGCACTCTACTGAAGGCAATAAAGTGAGACTCTGTCTCTACAAAAAAAAAAAATACTACCATGCTTATCAATTCCCTCAGTTATTGTAAATGGCTTAAACTGTCCTCTAAAGAAGCACAGGTTGCTGACTGGATACAAAAACTCAGGCCAGATATCTGTTGCATACAGGAATCTCATCTTACCTTAAAGGATAAAAACAGACTGAGGGTGAAGGGATGGACATCTATAATTGAGGCAAATGGAAATCAGAAAAAAGCAGAGGTTTTAATTTTATTTGCAGATACAATAGGCTTGAAACCAACAAAGGTAAGGAAAGATAAGGATGGTCACTTAATATTTGTCAAGGGAAATGCTCAATATGAAGAGATTTCAATGATTAACATTTGTGCACCCAATCAGAATGCTCCTCAATAAGTAAAGGAAACCCTAACAGACATGAACAATTTGATATCTTCCTGCACTATAATAGAGATTTTAACACCCCTTTGGCAGTGCTAGATAGATCCTTCAAGAAGAAACTAAACAAAGAAATAGTAGACTTAAACTTGACCCTAGAACAAATGGACTTAATAGACATCTACAGACCATTTTATCCTAATAATACCAAATACACATTCTTCTCATTAGCCCATGGAACATCCTACAAAATTCATCACATCTTAGGTCACAAGTCTAATCTCATCAAATTTAAAAGAATAAAAATTATTCCTTGTATTTTCTCGGACCATCACAGAATAAAAGTTGAACTCATCAACAACAGGAATCTTCATACTCAAACGAAGTCATGGAAATAACCTTATGCCGAATGATACCTGGGTCATAAATGAGATTAAGAAGGAAATTACCAAATTTTTGGAACAAATTGACAATTAAGACATGAATTATCAAAACCTGTGGGATACTGCAAAGGCAGTCCTAAGGGGGAAATTTATAGCATTGCAAGCCTTCCTCAAAAGAACGGAAAGAGAGGAAGTCAGCAACTTAATGGCACATCTCAAGCAAGTGAAAAAGGAAGATGATTCCAACCCCAAACCCAGGAGAAGAAAAGAAATCACCAAAATTAGAGAAGAATTAAATGAAATTGAAAACAAAAGAACCATTCAGAAGATCAACAAATCAAAAAGTTGGTTTTTTGAAAAGATTGACAAATTAATAAACCTTTGGCTAACCTAACCTGAAACAGAAAAGTAAAATACCTAATATTATCAATCAGAAATGATAAAGGCAAAGTAACAGTAGACACCTCAGAAATTCAAAAAATCCTTAAAGAATACTACAAAAAACTCAATCCCTAGAAATGTGAAAATATGAAGGAAATAGACCAATACCTGGAAGCACTCCAATTTCCTAGACTCAGCCAGAAAGAATTGGAAAAAAAAAATTTGAGACAGAGTCTCAATCTGTCACTCCAGGTAGAGTGCCATGGCATCACGGCTCACAGCAACCTCAAACTCTTGGGCTTAAGTGTTTCTCTTGCCTCAGCCTCCCAAGTAGCTGGGAGTACAGGCACCTGCGACAATGCCTGGCTATTGTTTTTTTGCAGTTGTCATTGTATTTTAGCTGGCCCAGGCTGGGTTCAAACCTGCCACCCTTGGTATATGTGGCCGGCACCCTGCCTAGTGAGCTATGGGTGCTGTCCAGAATTGGAAATGTTGAATACACTTATATCAAGCACTGAAATAGCATCAACTATACTAAATTTCCCCAAAAAGTAAAGTCCAGGACCAGATGGCTTCACATCAGAATTCTACCAAACCTTTAATGAGGAACTAGTACCTATATTACATAACCTTTTCCAAAACATAGAAAAACATTTACAACACATTCTATAAAGTAAATATCACCCTGATCCCCAAACCAGGAAAAGACCCAACAATGAAAGAAAATTATAAACCAATATCATTAATGAATATAGATGCAAAAATATTCAATAAGATCCTAGCAAACACAATTCAGCAAAACATCAAACAAATTAAAACCCATGACCAAGTTGGTTTTATCCTAGGGTCTCAAGGATCGTTCAACATACATAAATCTATAAATATAATACATCACATAAACAAAGTAAACATCAAAGACCATACAATTCATTGATGCAGAAAAAGCTTTTGATAATATCCAGCATCCTTTCTTAATCAGAACACTTAAGAAAATAGGTGTAGATGGGTCATTTCATAAATTGATAGAGGCCATCTACAGCAAACCCACAGCCAATATCATACTGAATGCAGTAAAATTGAAAACATTTCCACTCAGATCTGGAACTAGACAAGGATGACTATTGTCTCTGTTGTTATTCAACATAGTAATGGTAGTCTTAGCCATCTCAATCAGGCAAGAGAAGGTGATCAAGGGTATCTAAATGGGGTCAGAGGAGATCAAACTCTCACTGTTCACAGATGATATGATTTTATACGTGGAAAACCCCAGAAACTCTACTACAAAACTCTTAGAAGTGATTAAGGAATACAGCAGCATCTCAGGATACAAAATCAATAAGTACTAATCAGTAGCTTTTATGTATACCAACAATAGTCAAGGTGAAAACATAGTCAAGGACTCTATTCCTTTTACAGTACTGCCAAAGAAGATGAAATATTTGGAAATTCACCTAACAAAGGACATGAAATATCTCTATAAAGAGAACTATGAAACTCTGAGAAAAGAAATAGCTGAAGATGTTAACAAATGGAAAAACATACCATGCTCATGGCTGGGAAGAATCAACATTGTTAAAATGTCCATACTACCCAACACAATCTACAGATTTA
>CAUYTI010141974.1:0-25660 GCA_963575145.1 Galago senegalensis | reverse complement strand
TGGTCCCAGCTACTTGGGAGGCGGAGGCAAGAGACTCGCTTGAGCCCAGGAGTTGGAGGTTGCTGTGAGCTGTAATGCCACGGCACTCTACCCAGGGGGACAGCTTGAGGCTCTGTCTCAAAAAAAAAAAAATAAATAAATACAAAAATAAAATCCTCAGTTGACTAGAAAAAATCAGAAAGCAGGGATTTTTCTCAGCACACCCCCCCCGCCCCCAGTTACACACTGGTACATAATAGATATTTAAATATTTGTTGAATGATTAAACAATTGAATGATGATGGGTCTCCTGATTCTAGTAATCTAGGACAGTAAGGCCAACAGCCTTCCTCACAATCTGTCATATGGTGGTGATGGTCAAATGGCCAGAGAAAACTGGAGGCTCCTTGGGAGAACTCAAGGCAAAGTGAGCCTTCTTCAGGCACTGCCAGCTTCTCTACAGTCTAAGGGAGGAGGGTGCATTGGGAAAGAGAAAAATCTTAGGCTGATGTACAAAACCAACACAGTTAAAGAGAACCCTGGAGTTCTACCTCAGTATGAGTATCTCAGAGATTCCTGCCTCACCTGCGCCATTTACTTGCTTTACTCTTTTCATAAAGTGAAAAACACAGCCTAATAGATGCTAATATTGGATAAGTCTATGTGCACAGCTATAGCAGCATTACTCACAACAGCCAACAAGGTAGCAGCAAAACAAGTGTCCACCGGCAGATGAATAGAGAAACAAAACGGAGTACAGCCATACAATAGAATATTACTTGCCATAGAAAAGAATGAAGTACGGACACATGCTGCAATGTAGATGAATCTCAAAGACAGTGTAAATCAAAGAAGCCAGTCATTAAAGGACAAACACTCTGACTCCACGTATATGAACTACCTAGAGCAGTCAAATTCATAGGGACAGAAAGTAAAATGGTGATGGCCGGCAGTTGAGGGGCAAGGGGAATGCGGAGTTTCTGTTTAATGGTACAAAGTTTCAGTTTGGGGAGATAAAACATTTCTGGAGATTGGTTGTGTTTGCACAACAGTGTGAACATAATGCTGATGAACTGTACACTTAAAATGTCTAAGGCAGTAAATTCTTTTTAAGTACATAGTACCACTATCTTTTTAAAAGTTTAGATTTTTTTCTAATACTGTTTAAAGATGTGTTCAGAAGTTTCTAGATAGTGAACATGTGGAGGTTCCTGGAGAATAGTGTGCAAGAAAGAGCATGGAAGCTCCACATCCCTTGCCCTGTGCATGTCTACCAGCTCTCTGTTCATATATGTCCTTTCTAACATTCTTTATGATAAACCAGTAAAGAGCCACGAGGGCTGCAATGCACCAGCATGAACTTTCCCACTGCCGGGAAGAGTTCTGGATCTCAGACTACCTCTTCATCCACCAGGTCTTTGCTGTCTTTGACAGGGCAAACAACCAGGTCCACCTGGCTCCTGTGGCTTAAGCCTGAGTCTTTCCAGCCACTTTGCAGGAAGATCTGGCCTAAGTCCTGTACCCACTAGGTGTACATAATTCTCCTAACCGTTCTTTCTATGCAATTATAGAGGTAGGCTCTTGGATCTGCTCTGTTATAGCAATAATGTAGAATAAAAACACAGCCTACACATTCACACACACAAAAATGCTTTCAGGACTAGTTTATCAGAAAGGAGGCAAAAGGCCACAGAGCATAGAGCAGGTTCTTCCTATTCCATGAGCTAATTACAGAACATATCCTTAATTCCCTCCTCACGGTTGAGGGCTATCACATGAGGTTGAGTTAGAAACACATGCTTGCCTGATGCTGGCCTAAAACTTTTCTATCATTACAAGGTGAGGTTATTTTGTCTTTTCCTGCAAGCTGATTCCAGTAAGACCCCTCCCAGTCCATTAGACATGTTCCAATAAAAAAAATAGAGGTTCAGGATTAAGACAGAGCCTCAAGCTATCCGCCTTGGTAGAGTACCGTGGCAACAAAGCTTACAGCAACCTCCAACTCCAGGGCTCATGCGAGTAGCTGGGACCACAGGCGCCTGCCACACGCCCGGCTATTTTGTGGTTGCAGCCTTCATTGTTGTTTTGGCAGGCCCGGGCTGGATTCAAACCTGCCACCTTAGGTGTATGTGGTTGGCAACTTAGCCACTTGAGCCACAGGCCCCGAGCCAATCCTGAACCTCTAAAGAGGAGTCTGCATTCAGCTCTCCTTTCTCCCAGAAGGCTCCTGTGTAACAAAGCAGATGTAATTAGCAGTTGGGAAAGTCCTCACTCCATCCACCAGTACATCTAAGATACTGAAACATACATACTCCTTGATACTCTATCAGAATGGCAAGTGGGTGGCACATGCATAAAAGGGGCATATCCAAGGTTGATCCCAGAGGAAGGACAGCTGCTATGACGATAACCTGAAAGTTAGTTCCCTGTAGTACAAACTGGAAAACAAAAGTTTTTAAATGCTAGTGCTGCCCTCAAGACAAAATGCTAAGGCCCTTTTCATCTAAAACCCCAGTGCAAACATAATTCATTTATAAATACAGACATGGTTCACACCTGTGATCCTAGAACTCTGGGAGGCCTAGGTGGGTGAATTGCTCGAGCTCAGGAGTTTGAGATCAGCCTGGGCAAGAGGGAAACCCCATCTCTAAAAATAGCAGGGCATTGTGGCAGGTGCCTATAGTCCCAGCTACTTGGGAAGCTGAAGCAAGAGGATCACTTCAGCACAAGTTTGAAGTTGCTGTGAACTATGACGCCATGACACTATCAAGGACGACTGAGAATCTGTCTCCAAAAATAAATAAAATAAAAATACAGACATACAGATGAACTATCTTTATTGTTGCCACCATCATGATCACCATCACCACCACCATCACAGTGGAAAGAAGAGATATGCAAGCTCAATAAGCGATGATGACAAAGAAGGTGGTGTTGGTAATAACTCCTAGGTTTCTGGCAAGCAGCACCCTAAACTGAGTTGAGGATGTGGAGCGGCAGCATGTTGAGAGGGACACAGAAGGTCGCAGGTGGACAAAAATTGGAAAAGTTGTATAACTAGCCCCGGGTGATATTTCCACGTGCCTCTCTATAATCCTCAGCTGACTAGAAAAACCAGAAAGATGAACAGGTAGGCGAGAAAGAAGGAAAAAGGTAGTAAGATAACTAATTAAGACACCTAATGAGGAGTAATCCGCGCAAATCCCGTGAAATATCGCGAGAGCTCACATCCCGTAACTAAGCCCGCCTTCCAGGATGCGACGTAGTCTTCCGCTGCCTCGTCCCGCCCCTGCGGTCCAGGCCCCGCCCCTCCCGTGTTTCTGGGTTCCGTAGTGTTAATAAAGTTTCGGCTGTTTGTCTTTTGCGGCAGACAAGATGGCGGCCTTCGTTCTGGGCTCGCTGCTGCGCACGTTCCGGCAGGTCAGGCCCGCGCCTTTGTGCCCTCTGTTATCTGTCACCCCTGAATCACATAACCCGCGGATCGCCACGACTGACTCTGCTATCTGTGGTGCTCAGTGCAGACCAGTCCCGGGGGTTTTCTGTTTACCAACCAGCTTGGCTCGGGGGAGGTCTGAGCTACATTTGTAAATTGGTTTTTCGCAAGCATGCAACTGGCATTGAACGATGGCGAGGTTGAATCCTGTTTATAGGTGGTAAGTGTAAGTAGATAATGGGGTCCGAGGATTGAGACCTCAGAGACTCCAATGTTAGGATATGAGAACCGTGCAAAGGAGAGTGAGTGCAATGGCCAGGAAGCAACGGATGGCAGTATTTCAAGGAGTAAGGAGTGGACAACTTTGCTCAAAGTTGACGAGGCAATTAGAAAGGCTGCAGTAAGGGTGAGCAGTGAAGGTTTTGGGACCTTGGTCATAGTAGTTTTCAGTGGCTGGATGGGGCTGAAACCGTTCAAGAGATAATAGGAGGAAAGAAACTGGAGACTGAGTATAAACAAGCCTTTGAAGGAGTTTTGCTATAAAGGGAGCAAAAAAATGGACCAATAAGCGGAGAGGGAAGTGAATTAATAGTGAGTTTTTCTTTAGCATGGCAGAAGTAACAGCATGATTGTGTATTAAAGGAGCTTTCCAGAACGAAAGAGGTCTGGAAGCTGCAATGATGAGCAAGGAAAACATTACCTACCCTACCTCCAGACCCAGTCTTGGGAGAAGAAATTTACTGGGGAAGCTCTCAGGAGGGATTCAAGATTCAGCTACCAGCAGTTCTCAACCTGTGGGTTGCGACCTCCCTTCACAGGGGTCACCTAAATACACCCTGTATATCAGATATTTACATTATGATAACAGTAAGCACAATTACATAACAGTAATCATAACAGTAGCACAATTACAGTTACGTAGTAGCAACAAAAATTTTATGGTTGGGGGTCACCACAACATAAGGAACCCATATTAAAGGGTCATGGCATTAGGAAGTTTGAGAACCACTGAGTAGACCAAAAGGTGAAGGAGATGTTGAGGATTTAGATTTTGATGATGGTAGACAATGAATTGAGAGGGCCCAATGGAAGAGTTTTAGGAAGTGAAGCGGGATGAGAGATGGGGATAGGATAGGATGTGTGCAGAGCAGAATAGAATGCAGTCTTTTTTTTTTTTTTTAAAGCTGTCCCCCTGGGTAGAGTGCCATGGTATCTCAGCTCACAGCAACCTCCAACTCCTGGGCTCAAGGGAGTCTCCTGCCTCCGCCTCCCAAGTAGCTGGGACCACAGGCACCCGCCACAACGCCTGGCTATTTTTTGGTTGCAGCCGTCATTGTTGTTTGGCGGCCCGGGCTGGGGGTTCAAACTCGCCACCTTGGGTGTACATGGCTGGCGCCTTAGCCACTTGAGCCACAGGCGCCGAGCCTAGAATGCAGTCTTAATAAAGCACTGTTATAAACTGGTAAGAAAATGGATTGCAGTACAAATGTAGGCAAAGGACATAAAAACATTCACAGAAGAAATAAGGCCAATTAATGTTTTAAAAGTGTAGGGCGGTGCCTGTGGCTCAAAAGGGTAGGGCACCGTCCCCCTGTGCCAGAGGTGGAGGGTTCAAACCCAGCCCCGACCAAAAAAAAAAAAAAAAAAGTGTATTGTTAGAAAAAGTGTTCAAAATAGAATGAAAGATTGTTCTTAAAAATAAATAGAAACCTTTTAGGAGACAGAAAAGAGGAAATTGACTAAGAATAGATTGAAAAAGAAGTCAAAGAAATGTTTAATCTTGTTTTATAAGTTAAGGGAGTTAAGGAACTTGTGTTATAAGTCCCCATAACTTATTTTTTTTAGTCTCCTTTTGTAGATAAAAACAAACTTCACATTGTCCCTCAAAATGAATTGTTTCTTTCAGCCAGAATTTCTCCCTAGTCTTATGAATATAGCCTGCTCTTTTTACTCTTATCTGTGTTTTGTTTGGATAAACTATTCTCCCCCACCCACCCCCACCCCCTGCCTCCAAGCTGTGTCAAAAGTATATCAATATTTCAAAGGCAAAAAAAAAAAGGTCTTTCAAAGGCTTGTTTAAGCCCCTGTTCCTATGACAAGTTATTTCCAGTTGTGGTTACTATAGTATTCACTGGACTCAGTCATGTCCCAAGTCAATATTTAAATTCTATTCCTGCTTGTCTTTCTAAAAAAGGTGATTGTGGAATTATTTTCCAATGGGACTTTGTTTTATAATGGGACCATGAAGGTGCTCAGTTTATCTTTTATTAATAGAGATTGAAAAAACATTGACTTTCTATTTAGTATTTTCAGGTTCATATTCTGCTATTCATATTTTCTATAAACATCAGTTATAGGAGCCATCATTATTTTTTAATAGCTGCAACTTAACATGTAATATTTCCTTTGGTTTGAGAGAGACTTAAATTTCTAGTGATCTGTACCCCCTTTGCCTGTATTGTCAGTCAGAACTATAAAACTATCACCTTGAAAATGTGTGACAGTAAGGAATCTACTACCTTACTACTGAACAACTAATGTTAAGAAATATTGGGTGACACCTGTGACTCAGTGAGTAGGGCACCGGCCCCATATACCAAGGGTGGTGGGTTCAAACCTGGCCCCCGCCAAACTGCAACCAAAAAATAGACAAGCGTTGTGGCGGGCGCCTGTAGTCCCAGCTACTCGGGAGGCTGAGGCAAGAGAATCGCTTAAGCCCAGGAGTTGGTGGTTGCTGTGAGCTGTGTGACGCCACAGCACTCTACCAACAGCAACAAAGTGAGACTGTCTCTACAAAAAAAAAAAAAATGAAATATTAGATCTGGGAGGCATCCATAGCACAGTGGGTAGGGTGTTGGCCACATACACCAAGGGTGGCAGTACGAGCCTGGCCTGGGTCTGCTAAACAGCAATGACAACTGCAACAAAAAGATAGCCAGGCGTTGTGAAGGGCACCTGTAGTCCCAGCTACTTGGGATGCTGAGGCAAGAGAATCACATAAGCCCAAGAGTTTGAGGTTGCTGTGAGCTGTGATGCCATGGCACTCTACCGAGGGCAACATAAACTGTCTAAAAAAAAAAAAAAATTAGGTCCTTGATAATTTCAGAGTACCCTTTGACTGAGCAATTCTTCCAAGAATGTGTCCTGCAGATGTTAGGAATGTGCATGTAGGGATTTATGTAAGACATCATCATTATAAACAGTGCTGCAATAAATATACAGTGAGGTTGAGTGTAACTGTCCACCAGTAGGTTGCAGGTTTAGCCTAACTGGTAAAAAAAATCATGACACTTCCAATATTGTGGAATACTGTGTAATCTGTAGAAAGTGAAGAGGCTGCTTTGGTACAGATATGGAAAGAGCTCTGAGAGATATTGCTAAGTAAAAAGAGGGTAAAATGAAAAACAAGAGGCAGAACATATACATGTATTTGGATATACAAGAAACCAGGAAGAGTGGATACGATGGTTTTGGGGGTGTCACTGGGCGGGTGAAGAATGAAATGGGAGGGAGACTTTTCACTGTCTTTTTATATTTTATTTATTTACATTTTTGAGGCCATTTGTCCAGGCTAGAGTGCCATGTCATCCTAGCGCACAGCAACCTCAGACTCCTACATCAGTCTCCGGAGTAACTGGGACTTCGGACTCCCACCACAATGTCCATTTTTTACTTTTAGTAGAGACAGTCTAGCTATTGTTCTGGCTGTTCTCAAAACTCCTGAGTTCAGGCTGTCCTCCAACTTCAGGCTCACAGAGTGATAAGATTAAGTGCAAGCCATCCTGCCCAGCCCTTTTTCTTTCTTTTTTTTTTTTTTGAGAAACATGACTGTTGAATATAGGTCAAACAGAATTAATTAGAAGTTTCTAAAACTCTTTCACCTTCACACATACGTTGTTGGCATTATATTACTACTTCTTTGACTTAATGTTTATGTTCAATAATTAATATTCAGAATTAAGGAACCCTATTATAAGTTGTTAAAGTGATCCAAAACAGCTGTAAAGGAAAGGGACTGACCGGGGACAGCAGGGCTCGGGAGCACTCAGAGCCTCAGCTTGGCCATCCTTTACATGTTCCTTGTTTCCTTTAGGTGGGTCCTGCATCAGCTTCAGGCCAAGTTCGAGGTTACTATGTAGACTGGAGAATGTTGCGAGATGTGAAGAGACGAAAAATGGCCTATGAATATGCAGACGAGAGGCTCCGTATCAATGCGCTCAGGAAGAACACCATCTTGCCAAAAGATATTCAGGTGAGCTACGTAAGAGGAGTCCTGCCAGAGATCATTAACACTGTCAGGTCACTGTCAGTGTTTATAATGTTTGTTGTAAATTTGTATCAATATAATTTCTGGAGAGTAAGATGAGATAGTCCAAATTAAGGAGAACAAATAGCCTTAAAACTGATTTTGGTAAGTTTCAGATTTAAGGCAACTGTTCCATTCAAAGTAGCCTTTCAATCTTTGATCATATGATCTTTAAAAGTACTGGTGAATGGTGGCCACACAGCTTGGGCAGTCATTTTCACTATGTCTCTCCTCCAAACCTTTCAACTCTCAAGTCATTGGAAGGCACTGCTGATTTGGGGGGTGGTGTTCCTGGCATGTGGCACACAGTTTCCTACATAGGCCTGTTGCTAGCCTGTCTTCCTGCTCTCCCTGCACCACCTCTGTGTGCTGAGGTAGCTTTCTACTTAGGGTTACTTTCTTATCTTCCTGCCAACGCTAAATAAGAGAATGTCAACCTGCTTGGCTTCCTGAAGCATAAGGTCTTACAAATAAGTGGTGTCACAGAATATCTGTAAGAGGCTTGTTACAGAGTATAAATCAAACTCAAGGCCACGCATCTTATCAAGTGCTCAGATATTTGAAAAATAACATTTATAGAAGTTGGCAGAATGATACACATTGTATTTATTACTAGGGATTCTTTTAAATCTTCCCTGGATTAATACGGAGGAGCAGAAAACTGAGGGCCCTGGACCACTCTGTTATGGCTTTTACTGTAACACCATCAAGCTGTCTGCCTACATTTAGGGAGTAGTAAGCAACCCCTAGGAATCTCAGCTCCAGGGTGGTGGTGGTCACAGAAGCGGAGAGTCAAATGGTGTTACCAGGGAGGACTTGAATAGGAAGATGCTTGTAAAAGGATATAAATGTTCAGTTATAAAATGAAATTCTGAAGATTTAACATACAGCATGGTGGCTGTAGTCAGTAGTACTATATTGTATACTTGAAATTTGCTGAGAGACCTGAGTGTTCTTACCTTACACACACACACACACAAGGGTGAGGTGAGGGATGTAGTCATTAGCTTCATTGTGGCAGTCATTTCTCAGTGTATACACATACAAATACATTGAATCTTGACATTGTGCACCTTAAGTATATACAATTTTTATTTGTCAATTATACCTCAAAAAAAGCTGGGGAGGCGTTATTGAGTATATTATTTATGAAGACTCCTCCCCCACCAGAAGAATATCTTTGATATCAGTACCAGCAGTAACTATCAGGGAACGCCCAAGTAGCTTGCAAGTCAAGTTTTATGTCCCACTTCTAACAAACTTCCAGGCCTTCACAGCATGCACTTGTGTGTCCTGCATTTTTATCTTTTCTGCTCTCCTTTCTCTTTGCCCCAGTTTCCTCCTTCAGTCTTTTTGGGAATAGTCAAGCATATGTATAAATAAGTTGGAGCCATTCTTTAAGGGTTGCCTCTAGGAAACCTTGCTTTGATTTTTCAGCCCAGTCATTTCTTCTCTCCAGTTTTTTCTACAGCAGTTATTGTCTGCTACTCATTGACTCAGACTGTTTTAGACACTGCTCTAAGTATTACAGAAAGGCAATACACACATAAGCTTTTAGTTGATGTTAATTTAGCTTTCATAGACATTCTCTCACTTGTGTCCTTTGAATGTGTAATTATTTTGCTTCCTTCACAGACTAGCTCAGGGTCAATAATCATACTTGTGGGGCGGTGCCTGTGGCTCAAAGGAGTAGGGCACTGGCCCCCTATGCTGGAGTTGGCGGGTTCAAACCCAGCCCTGGCCAAAAAAAAGACTGCCCCCCCCCAAAAAAAAATAAATCATACTTGTTAGCACACTTGTCAGGTTAAAGTATTACAAACACGGCTCGGCGCCTATAGCTCAACCGGCTAAGGCGCCAGCCACGTACACCTAAGGTGGCAGGTTCGAATCCCCAGCCCAGACTCGCTAAACAACAATGACGGCTGCAACCAAAAAATGGCCGGGCATTGTGGCGGGCGCCTGTGGTCCCAGCTACTAGGGAGGCGGAGGCAAGAGACTCGCTTGAGCCCAGGAGTTGGAGGTTACTGTGAGCTGTAATGCCACGGCACTCTACCCAGGGGGGACAGCTTGAGGATCTGTCTCAAAAAAAAAAAAAAAAAAGTATTACAAACACACACCATAACACACACACTTTTAAGTAGATTCATAAGAATAAATCTCAATTGCTAAAACCTTAGCTCAAGCTACTGCTACATTCCCTGCTTTTCACCCTTTTATCATTTTGCTGTTACCAGATTCATTCTCTACATTGCAAATGAATTTTTTTTGCAGTTGTTTTTGGCCAGGGCTGGGTTTGAACCTGCCACCTCCGGCATATGGAGCCGCCACCCTCAAATGAATTTTTTTTTTTAATGTAAATCTCATCCAGTGACTCCCCCTTCTCCAGCAGTCAGCTTTACCAGAGACTTCAAGGCTTTGTGTGATCCTGCTCTTCCTCCTTCCCCAGTCTCATCTCAAGCCACATCTCCTCTTCCATGATAGGTAGCCTAAGGTTTCAAACTTTTCATGATTCACAAATTATGAGGTGGCAACAGAAATACATTCACATGTTTCCAAAAGACTTAAGAATTGTCCTTTTCATGGTAGCTCAAACTGGAAACTACCCAGATGACTAGACGTTGTAGAATGCATGAATGAATTACAGTATCCTGAAACAATGGAAATTGCCACCAGTGCTAATAATATTCCCTTTCATAATCTCATGCTGGTTACACAGGTATGTTTTGTATGTGAAACTTACTAGGCTTTATACTTAGGGTTTGTTGATTCTGTGTTAAGTGTCAGTATTTAAAAGTCAAATTGGGAGGATGTCAGGCATTTGGGGGTAGTTTTCTGGTCTATTTCTACTTGGAAGTTAAGGTTTATTCCTGTGTCCAGGGTTCTTTGGCTAAACTCTGGCTCCAGTGATGAATCTAGCCCTTTCTTGTCTTCCTCTAACCATTGACGTCAGCATCTAGAATGAATAAATGTGATCTGTGTGATAATGTCCTCTCCTCTAGGAAGTGGCTGATGAAGAAATTGCCGCCCTTCCCCGGGATAGCTGTCCTGTTAGAATCAGAAATCGATGTGTTATGACATCCCGTCCACGTGGTGTAAAGCGGCGCTGGAGGCTGAGTCGTATCGTCTTCCGTCATTTAGCTGACCATGGGCAGCTTTCTGGGGTCCAGAGAGCCATGTGGTAAATCGGCTCCAGAACCCACTGAGCTTGCAGGGAAGCCAGTTCTGGCAAGAAGAGACTTTTCTAGACAAACTCCTCGTCTTTGGGGGGGCCCAGTGTAGTTTAGTCTACCTGAGGCTGTGTATAGTTAAATTACTTTTAAATTTTAAATGAAGAAATCTGGATGTTTCATTCTGTCAGTGAATTATCTTTTCCACCAGATTTAATAGATTGAACATACTGTTCCCATACACAGTGCAAAGAGTAAATAATAAAAAACATTTTCTATGAAAATGTGTTCCACATGCTTTCCTTTTCTTTCACACGTCATCTTTTAGTAACATGAGGGTTTCTGGGGTGAGGAAGGTTGAGTTTTTTTTGAGGCAAGGTCTTGCTTGGTCACTGAGCTAGAGTACAGTGGGGTCGTCATAGCTCACCACAGCCTCTAACTGCTGGGCTCAAGCCATCCTTCCATCTCAGCCTCCTGAGTAGCCGAGACTAGAGCCATGCTCCATGCCACCAGCTAGTTTATTTTTTTGTAGAGATGAGGGTCTCGCCATATTGCTCAGGCTGATTTTGAACTCCTCCCACCTGAACCTCCCAAAGTGCTAGGATTACAGGCATGAGCTACCACACCTGGCTGCTTTCTGTATTTCTTAGGAGCATAATTTCTTAAAACAGCATTATAGATAATCTAATTGACATGTAGCTAATCTGTAGGAATTTAGTCTGGGCTAACTTTCCTGACCTTCAGAGTTCAAGTTACTATTAGTTTATTGTTAGAGAAACAATAGGTTGGAAGGCAAGGAGGGTCCAGATTACCTAGTCAACTTCTTTCTGTGCTGAACAAAAGAACTTTTGAAGTGTTTTCTTGTTCCATCTTTAAGAGCCTTTAGAACAGGTGTCCTCAAACTATGGCCCATGGGCCACACGCAGCCCACGGAGGACATTTATCCGACCCGCCAGGTGTTTTTGCCGCTGCTGCCTATCCTACTTAGCAGCTGACTTGTCCTGGGGCCCACAGTCCGGCCCTCCAACGGTCTGAGGACAGTGAACTGGCCCCCTGTTTAAAAAGTTTGAGGACCCCTGCTTTAGAACAATATGCTCTAATCCCCTACAAATCTATCCAAAGAGGAAAAGTTTTGCTGGAATAGTACACATTCCCTACATCCATGTTTATCTAATCTGTAACAGAAATGAGTAAGGGCAGGAGAAGGTTGTCTCATGCAGTAACTCAACAGTATGATTGGTCCAGTGATAAACAGCAGAATGGAAGCACCTAGTTCAGGAAAATGTTCTTGGAGAACGTCAAGCAAGGAATGAAATTCATTCCGTGAACAGTGGTAATAAAAGCACACATAAGCAAAGGCATGGAGAAGACACTGAATAGCACAACTGCAGTCACTCCAGAGTATCAGAAATGTGAAACATGAGACAGGAAGATTCTCACAAATCACGCGAAGGAGTTAAGACTTGATTTAAATACTAGATGTTAGAGAGTGTAAGCAAAGGAATGACATCAGTTTGCTCTACAGTGATATGATTAACAGCTGTGTAGTAGATGGCCATGAGAGGAAAAGGCTACAGGCCAGACAACCAGTTATGGGGGGTATCTTAATTGTTCAGGAATATGAGGGCCTTAAGGTAGGGGTAGGAGTAAAGGAGAAGTGAAGGCAGATTTATTTAAAAGTAATTACAAGGAGTGGCACCTGTAGCTCAAAGTAGGGCACCAGCCCCACATGCTGGAGGTGGCAGGTTCAAACCCAGCCCCTGCCAAAAAAAAGTAATTACAGGTATTTAGGAGAGAAAATTGGGCAAGTCTTAAAGATTATATCTAATCATTAGATCATATCTGTATGTGCCTTTGGGTTTGGTAAGAGTGCCTAGACAGACTGTAGAGGAAAATAAGAAACTGGTGTGGGCACAGTGGCTCATGCCTGTAATCCTAGCAGTTTGAAGAGGCTAAGATGGGTGGATGTCCAGAGCTCAGGAGTTCAAGACCAGCTTGAGCAAAGTGTTGAGACCTTGTTGTCAGGATCTGCTTCTGACACCATTTGTCCGGGCCCGGGACCGGCCAGGTCTATGGGCCCAGCTTAGGTAGGTTCTGGGCATGAACCACTAAGCTACCTTGCTCAGGAAGTTTCTCTTAGGTGCTTGAGGGCTATCTACTTTAGCTGGAGAGAGACAGAGTATCTTAGAGAGAGTAAAGCAGTCTTAGAACAGATACATCTTAGTCTTTAGCTGAGCTTGGTAATCTTCAGCAGAGGCACACCGTGGCGTTCTGCAGGCAGGAGAAGAGACAGAGTCAGAGTAAGCGCGTCCGTGATAGAATGCGCATGCTCGGCTCGGCGCCTATAGCTCAACCGGCTAAGGCGTCAGCCACGTACACCTAAGGTGGCGGGTTCGAATCCCCAGCCCGGACCCGCCAAACAACAATGACGGCTGCAACCAAAAAAAAAAAAAAATAGCCGGGCGTTGTGGCGGGTGCCTGTGGTCCCACCTACTTGGGAGACGGAGGCAAGAGACTCGCTGGAGCCCAGGAGTTGGAGGTTGCTGTGATCTGTAATGCCACAGCACTCTACCCAGGGGGATAGCTTGAGGCTCTGTCTCAAAAAAAAAAAAATTTTGAAAGGTGCAAAAAGGAGTGACTTTATAGTAGGAAAATCTGACAAAACTAGGCAACCAAGGTCAACATCAGTAGCAACAAAGTGGGGTGACAGTATATAGTCTTTTTTTTTTTTTTTGAGACAGAGCCTCAAGCTGTCCCCCTGGTAGAGTGCTGTGGCATTACAGCTCACAGCAACCTCCAACTCCTGGGCTCCAGCGAGTCTCTTGCCTCCATCTCCCAAGTAGGTGGGACCACAGGCACCCGCCACAACGCCCGGCTATTTTTTGGTTGCAGCCATCATTGTTGTTTGGCGGGTCCGGGCTAGGGATTCGAACCCGCCACCTTAGGTGTATGTGGCTGGCGCCTTAGCCGGTTGAGCTATAGGCGCCGAGCCCACCTTTCAAATCTTTAGAAATATTTTATATTTTCTAAAGAAACCATACAGTGGTACAGTTTTGTTAAAAGCTATATTAAATGTATATTTCAATAGGAAATACTCTGAAGATTAAGCAATTTATAGCTTTGGTGGTTTCCTCAATAATAAATTATGTAAGAAAGAAGAGATAAATATTTATTTCAAAATTTTTCTGTAAGGAATATTATTCCTTACATAACGTTTTGGTCTAAATGTTTAAGTCCCCCCTCCCCAATATTATGTTGAAACCTAACCTCCAATGGTATTCAGGAGTGAGGTCTTTGGGCAGTGATTCAGTCATTAGAACTTTGCTCTTGTGAATGGAATTTAATGCCCTTAAAGAGGCCGAGAGCTGCATTTCCCTTGTTTTATGTGAGGGCATGGAAGAACAGCAGAGAGCCCTTACCAGACATTGAACTTTTGGTGCCTAGATCTTGGATTTCCTTGCCTTCGGAACTGTGAGCAATGTATTTTTGGTGTTTATAAAATCACCCAATCTAAGGCATTTTGTCCTAACAGCAGATTCAGATACATATATACTTAGGAGATGGAATTACTAATCTAATTGTCTGTACTTTGTATCGATTATTTCTCTTACATAGAGTAAAAACTTCAAGTACATCATGAATCAATTCAGCTTTTAGTTTTAGAAATTAAGTTGGTTTTATGCAGAAATTTTACTTTGTGTTAGGAATATGTTCTAATATTTTATTTTTACTGAAATGGGTCTAGAATACTTAAATCTATGAAATTTTAACACAGAGGATCTTCTAGCTGCCTTATTGGATTACATACTTTATAACTGATCTTCATCGAAAGACTTTTTGTTCTGGCTTGGCACCGGTAGCTCAGTAGTTAGGATGCCGGCCACATACACCAAGGCAATTGGGTTTGAACCTGGCCCAGGCCTGCTAAACAATGACAACTGCAACAAAAAAATAGCCAGCATTGTGGTGGGCACCTGTAATCCTGGCTACTTGGGAAGCTGAGGCAAGAAAATCGCTTAAACCCAAGAGTTTGATGTTGCTGTGAGTTGTGATGCCAGGGCACTTTAGTGAGGGTGACAGAGTAAAAGTCTGTCTCAAGAAAAAAAAAAAAAAAAGACTTTTTGTTTTGTCTGGAATTAATAGTTTACCGTGTTTTTGTATTTGCTTAGATTTCTATGTACCTGCTTTGTATTACTCTCTTATCAGTTGTCTAAAATCTTCTGTCAGGACACTGAAATAACATTGAAATATATGAGGTGCATTATCAGTTTGATTTGAAGACAACTCTCTGGGAGTTTTCTCACCTGCTTCGGTTTTTTTGCCCTCCCACCTGTCTGAGTTACCACCCAACATTCTTTCTTCACAAGCATCCTGGATGTCCTTTCCCTTCCTCTTATGTTGGATTCATTGTTGCATTCATTCGTTCATGTGTACAACAATGATTTTCCTTTTGTTCGTTTTTTGGTTTTGTTCCCCTGCCTTCCCCTATTTGGGGAGAAACATGTCCCACCAGCAGTTTTATGAGAAAGGCTCAGGAAAGTCAATTTTTCCAAAAGCGTATGTGCTGGAAACCTTTATTCTACCTTTCACTTTTGGCTGGATATAAAGATTTTAAATTAAAAAGAATTTACTTGAGAATTTTGAAGTTACTGTTCCATTGTTAAGAGTTTCCTTTAATCTTTCTAAGTTTATTAAAGTATAATTTATATACACTAAGATTAACGCTTTTTACGTGTAGAGTTGAGAGTTTTGAAAAATATATGCAGTTGTATAACTACCACCACCATAAAGATACAGAATACCTCCATGGCCCCAAAATATTCCTTAAGCTTTTTTGATTTCTTTGCTGATAGCTTGTCCTTTTCAGAATGTCATATGAAGAGAATCATACAACATGTACCCTTTTGCATCCAATTCCTTTTACTCAGCATAACCATCCTAAGACTCATCCATGTTGGGTTATGTCTATCAGTAATTTATTGCTTTTTATTGGTGAACTGCGTTCTATTGAATGAATATACCAAAATGTATTTATCCTTTAGTTAAAATGTTTGGGTTTTTTTAGTTCTTGTTATAAACATTCATATAGAGGTCTTGTTTCTATTTTATTTTTTTGAGTAAATATACTTAAAGAATAGAATTGCTAGTACTGTATAGTAGCTAGCTATTATTAACTTTATAGGAAATCGCCATATTTTTTTCGAAGGAGCCATATTAGTTTGCATTTCTACCAGGAAAGAATGAGCATTCCAGTTCTTTCTCATTGGCATTTGGTGTTTTTACCTTATTTTTTTACTGTAGGCATTCCAAAATACATAAAGTGGCCAGGTGCAATGGCTTACACCTGCAATGGCTTGGGAGGCCAAGGAGGGGAGATACCTTGAGCTCAGGAGTTCATTAGCAGCCTGAGCAAGAGTGAGATCTCTCTCTCCTAAAAATAGAAGGAGAAAAAAAAAATAGCCAGGCTTGGTGGTGCTCACCTGTAGTCCCAACTACTCAGGAGGCTGAGGCAAGAGGACAACTTGAAGCCTGGAGTTTGAGGTTGCTGTGAGCTAGCTAAGCTAACACCATGGTCCTCTAGCTTGGGCAACAGATGAGTCTTTACCTCTAAATAAACAAATAAAAGATGTGAAGTGCTATTACTGTATTGTGGTTTCAAAGTGCAATGCCTGAATGACTAATGATGTCAAGCATCTTTTCATGTGTTTGTCATGCACATTTATTCTTAGGTGAATTATTGTTCAAATATTTTACCCACTTAAAAAAATTTGGTTTTGGCTGGGCACCCGTAGCTCAGTAAGGGCACCAGCCACATACACCAAGGGTGGCGGGTTCGAACCCAGCCCAGGCCAGCTCATCAACTGCAACAAAAACATAGCCGGGCCTTGTGGCGGGTGCCTGTATTCCCAACTACTTGGGAGGCTAAGGCAAGAGAATGTCTTAAGCCCAAGAGCTGGAGGTTGCTATGAGCTGTGATGTCAGAGCACTCTACTGAGGGTGACATAGTGAGACTCTGTCTCAAAAAAAAAGAAAAAAAAAGTTTAGTTTTATTTATTTATATTCATTTTCTTGTGTCTTTTGAATAGTTCTTAGTTTTAATTTTTTTTTTTTTTTGAGATAGAGCCTCAAGCTGGGTAAAGTGCCATAGCATCATCACAGCTCACGGCAACCTCCAACTCCTGGGCTCAAGCGAGTCTCCTGCCTCAGCCTCCCGAGTAGCTGAGACCACAGGCGCCCGCCACAACACCCAGCAATTTTTTTTTTGGTCACAGCCGTCATTGTTGTTTGGCCACTTAAGCTACAGGCGCCAAGCCAAAACTATTCAAAAATTTAAAAACTTTCGATGATTTTACCACATATGCTCTCCTATACAACTTTTGTGTGTGTTGGGGGAGCAGGAAAGGTCAGATTTGCTCTAGTGCAAAATTATCAGAAAATGGCTTGCTTGTTATTACCCTTTAGTTGAGTTAGTGCAGTACTAAAATTTTAAATGTGAATGGCATTTTAGATCTCTGTACTTTATATGATGAGCACTGTGGTTCTGCATCCAGGTCATAGATGCATGTGGATTCTAGCTAAGTCAAATTTGCTACAATCTTTCTTTGTACGGTATCTTTATTAAAAGGATGCATTCTAGTAATACTCATTGGTATCAGAATCTTTATTACCAGAGGGGGGAAGAAATCGCTGTACCTTATTTTTCTCCTCTCCAAAACAAAAGAGCTATATTAAACCATCTTAAGTAAGCTGCAGTATTAAAAGCACTATGCCATGCTGTGTTACCTCCAGGGGTATGTTCCCACAGGTTTCTCCCCGGTGCTCTCTCTCTAATAAGACAAAACTTCCCTCTGAGGCCTGCTGCTTGGCCTCCCTCGGGCAGCTGCTTCTCCTCTGAGGGCTACTTCCTTGTGACACAGAGACCATAAGTAGTTTCCGCTTTGATTATGCCTTCTCTAAGTAGAGGAGGCTGAACTACCTAACACTTTGCCTTCCTCACATTCACCCAGAGTGGTTCTGTTCCATTGCCACTTGGCTTCTTCCTTCTTAGCCACCTCTAACACCTGCCTTAACTTGAGGAAGTTGGACCTTTCTCTTGTACATTTTACTAGCTGTCTTTTTTACAGTGAATTTTTCCTTAAAGGACTTACTAGTTTTATACATATAACAACTCAGGAGTTAAAATAATTTTAGACATTTTGAAGGCAAAAAAAAAATGTTATACATTTGCTATTTATTTGTAGAGCTACATAAATGTAGCACTCTTATCAAAGTAAGATTCTTCCTGTTTCACAGAACTACCAAAATAGTCACTTGCATACCCTACCCCAAACAAAATGTAGAAAATAACCTAGTCACAGTTTTTAGAATCCTTGGTCACATCAAGGATACAGAGGGGAAAGACTGATTGTAAAGAGAATTGTAAATGTTCAATTAAACATTCCTGGAAAAGAGGATTACTACCTTCTACCTCTAAACTTAACCAAAGGGACTTCAAGGGAACCATTTACAGAGCTTTGAAATAAGTTTCCTGCAGTGGTTTAGGTAGAGAAGTGAGGGCTGCTGAATGAGATCTCAGAGTATGTTCAGGATGTGGGAATGTTTCCTCAGAACAATTGTGGGCCACTCAGGACAGAAAGCCAACAAGGAATAATCTTGATGCTGTCAATAGGGCTCAGAGGTGGATAAAGGGGGCCAAATACCAGGAATCACCAAAGACTATTTTGAATTAACATAGTCCATTGGATAGAAGGGAACCTACAGGGGTGGTAACCCAGCAGGGAGCCTCCAAACTAGTCAGTCAAGGCCTAAGAGAAAGTCATTTTAATCATCTCCTAGGTCCAAAAGGTGAAGGCACTCAGCCAAGGAGGAAACACCCCATTATCTTCACCTTTCTCCTATCTACCCTTTAATCCTGTTGAAGAGTGAAACTCTATCTACTCTGCCAGCTTCCAGCCCAAAGCAGTCCCAGACTGAAAGTGAGTTAAAGTTAAGTCAGTTTCAACTTTTAACTATTAGATAGATCTGGACATTTAACTTACTGAAATAAGACAGTCTTTACATTTATCATGATGAAGATTTTTAAAAACAATTATCTGTTAGTAATCTAAAAATTCACGGTTCAGGTCAGGCATTATAGGGCACTGGGGTATAGTTCCACTCTATAAAGGGCACAAAAATGAAAGTTACGTTTTGGGCTCAGTGCTTGTGGCTCAAGCAGCTAAAGCGCCAGCCACATACACCTGAACTGGCAGGTTCAAGTCCAAGCCTGGGCCCACCAAACAAGGATGGCTGCAACCAAAAAAATAGCTGGTCGTTATGGTAGGCGCCTATAGTCCCAGCTACTTGGGAGGCAGAGGCAGGCGAATAGCTGAAGCCCAGGAGTCGGAGGTTGCTGTGAGCTGTGATGCCAGAGCACTCTACTCAGGGTGACAGCTTTAAGCTCTGTCTCAAAAAAAAAAAAAAAAAAAAAAGTTACGTTTTTTTGATCTCATTCCACACACCATGCCTAGTCTATAAATTTGTATGCACAAGAACCATTTTTTCATTGGCATTTTCCTTGTCAAAACATCCCTCCACTTAGTATATAATAAAGTTTTCGGTTCACTCCCGGTAGAGTCCTGTGGCGTCAGCTCACAGCAACCTCAAACTCTTGGGCTTAAGTGATTCTCTTGCATCAACCTCCCATGTAGCTGGAACTACAGACACCCACCACAGTGCCCAGCTATCTTTAGATGGGGTCTTGCTCTTCCTCAGGCTGGTTTCAAACTTGTGAGCTTAGAAGATCCACCTGCCTCAGCTTCCCAGAATGCTGATTATGGGCATGAGCCACTATGCCCAGCCCTGACTGTTCCATTCTTAGTTCCTGACGTTTATTCATAGTCTCTGCCCTGTGCTTTTCTTCAGTTGTGATCCAAACTATGTTTAAAAAAAAAAAAAAGCTAACTATGACACATAATGTGAAAAAGTTCTATGAAACAAGACCTTAAGTAAAATAATTCTGTAATGTATTACTTTGCTTTTCTTATGTGAATATTTGGTATCAGAAAAGTTTCCACTAATTACAGCCAAGGTTAAATTTTGCAAACAACCCAAAACTCAAAAAATGTGGAGCCATTCAGGTGTCCTTACCTTGAAGGTTCCCCCTTTCCCCTATCACGCCCACAGCGTCTTCACCTTTATGCACCTGTCACTATCTGAAATTGTCTATTATCTGTCACCTGCCTCATACACACAGTGAATGCACACGACTGAGACCTGTCACAGCAGAGTCCTTGTCTGTCTGGCTTGCCATGCTATCTCCTAGGCCTAGAACTGCTTTCTGACAGAGATCACTAAAGAGAAATTTGCTTCGTGAAGGAAGGGGTTCTATGTAGTCAATAAACATAGAAGAAAACCCTAGGCTATCTAAATAGTGTCTAGTTTCTATTTTTTTAACTAAATTCCCTACTCCTCATTGCCTGATCACCCTTGAAACGCTGGCAAACCGCCTATTCTTCCTTGATACTCTACCGAAACGCGAGGTTTATATTTAGCCAAATCCAATCTTTTTTTTAAACATCTTCATTCTCTTTGGCCTCAGCCACATGTGACTGAGTCCTCCCTCAATCTCCTTAGTGTTTAAATCAACCCTATTCTAGTTCCTGGGCTCATTATACAACCACTGTAGTTGACTATCAACTTCAAGGGGACAGGGACCATTGTATGTTTTTGCTCCCACTCTATCTTTAGCATGGTTTGGTATATATTAGGTGCACCGTACATAATACAAGGTGGCCATAAAGTTCATGTACAATTTAAAATAATTTAATGTATCAAATTGCGTACAAACTTTGTTATGTTGAACAAATGAATAAACTCTCTCTACTCCCCAAATCTTTCTTTGAGCATCTCCAAATCACCTTTTTTTGGGAGTCTGTATATTCTCTAATTGTTTCAACCATTACTGAGTCAAAGATAGTACTGAAGCTCATCAACAAACTGAATCTTTCTTACTATGACTTCTAAATGCCTACCACATTGTGCCATTACTGTGTATCCTCATGCTTATATCATCTTCACCTTCTAACACTTAAAATCAATTTCCATTCGTAATTGTTTTTTTTTTCCAAATGCAGATCTCCACTCCTGCCTATCTCAACTACCTCCTAGATAGATACTTCCTTTTAGTGTCCCACTAGCATCTCAACAAATCAGAACTTTAGTATTTTCCCCTAATTACTTCTATCCTATATTATTCTATATTCTAATGTCCTAGTCTAGAAACTCAAAGGCATCCTAAAGATTCCTGTTTCCCTGATATTTTGCAGTTTGCTGCCATTAGATACAATGCTATTATTTTCATATATATGATCTCATGTAATCCTCACACAATGGGAGATAAAGTCAGCCTCACTGACACTGCCTTAGTCCAAGTCTTTGTGGGTTTTAATATAGTTTAAAGAACCTGTTGCCAGGTTTTCCAGCTTCAGGACTTATCACATCAGGGCCTAGCATGGTAGCTCACCTGTGTAATCCTAGCACTCTGGGACGCCACGGCACAGGTCTGAGACCAGCCTCAGCCAGAGCAAAGACCTTGTCTCTAAAAGTAACTGGCTGCCTGTAGTCTCTAGCTACTTGGGAGGGGGAGGCAAGAGACATCATTTCAGCCCCAGAGTTTGAGGTTGCTATGAGCTATGACGCCACAGCACTCTACAAAGGGTGACAGAGACTCTTATCTCCAAAAAAACAAGACTCATCACATGGTACACCAACACCTTCCACATTAATCTTGCTATCCTAATACTCTTGAAATCCTCAATGACTATCACTGTCTTTATTTGATCATTGCTGCTTCCCTCATCCCTTCTCCTGACCTGACAAACTGCAGTATCTGCAGCTTCATGGTTATGTCCTGCTTTGACTGGTTACCAACCAGACCTGGCATAGTCAGGTGACTCCTTGTTTACCATGATCCCTTTAAATCTTTCCTGGCTCAAAATAAACCTTTCCCTCCTTCCACCTATCAAGACACTCCTTTTCACTGGAGGTACAGCAATCTATGCATCTATCCATCACAGCATATATATGAACAACGTTCATCTGTGTCTCAACTATAGGACAATTTCTTAGGGACAGAAATTGTACTTTTCAACTTCATTACACCCAGGCCTTAGAAGTTCAATAAAGTTCACTGAATAAATCAATCTTTGTTTTACTACTGTTTACTATTAAGTGCAGGGCATAATTCCTATGGGAGATAAAATTAAGGTATGGTTCCCAAAGGTTTTAAATGCCACAGACTCAACCTATTGCCCTCCTATGCTTTTTAAAAATTTTTTCAGACAGGTTGTCACTCACCACCTAGGCTAGAGTACAATGGTGTCATCATAGCTCTCTGCAACATCAAATTGCTGCCTCAGGCTTCCAGTCACCAAACGTGGGACTATAGGCATATAGCACTATGCCCAGCTCCTTAAAAAAAAATTTTTTTTTTTTTTGTCAAGACAGGGTCTATGTTGCCCAGGCTGCTCTCAAGCTCCCAAATGATCCTGACCTGAGGCTCCCAAAGCACTAGAATTACAGGTGTGAGCCACTGGGCTCAACAGCCCCTGTCCTTTTATAACTTAACAGAACATAACCAATTACTTGTGAAAATAAGCACCATAGGACCCTGCAGTATTTGTTGGTTCATGGCAAATCAACCTCTAGCTTTGGTAATGTCAAAAAGAATAAAAGGCTATGTTCCCTGACTTTCCGAAGTGGGGGGGAGAGAAGTGGTGGTGGGGGGGGGGAAGCATTTCAAGTAGAGGGTAAAGCAGAGGGTTGAAAAGTACACTACAGCATTTGAGAAATAAAAAAATAAATTTAAAATCTTTGCAAACTTATACCTAATACTACAAAAAAAGTAAAGCAGGATTTCTGCTCCAATGTTTAAAATATAAGGGACACCTGTAACCTAACTATGACAAGCACGACTAAGTGCTGTTAAAGACAGGCACAGAGGACAACACTCCAACAAAAATGACTGGATTTTTCTTGGAGAGTTTAACGAAGGTGGAAGGTAGAACAAGCCTGTTAAGTGACTAGAATTTAAATCCTAGATCCACTGCTGACTTTCATTGGAGGCTGGGCACAGTGGTTCACCTATAATCCCAGCACTCTGGGAAGCTGAGGCAGGTGGATTGCTTGAGCTCAGGAGTTGTGGCTGGCACCTGTAGTCCCAGCTTCTCAGGAGCCTGAGGCAAGAGCATCAATTGCTTGAGCCTAGAAATTTGAGGTTGCTATGAGGTATGACTCCACAGAACTCTGCCCAAGGGAACAAAGTGACTGTCTCAAAACAAAAACAAAAACAAAAAATCAAGAATTGGAACCATTAAATTCACAGGGTTGTTTTGCAAATCAGCAAGTAACTATCCTCACTGCATACACCTACAAATGAACACAGGAACAGAAGTTAGCGGGCCTGTGAGGTGGTTGTGTTGAGTGGAGTACACAGTATGCAAGAGTCAGGGAACCTCTGCTGTTCCTAACTTCTCACACCAAAAATGGCCAAACCTCACGTGCTTTCCATTATACCCACAGAAAGTTGGCCAACTTGGCAGTCTTTCAAGGCTATTATCACTCAATCTTCTGGAGGTCTGCCTTTACTTGAAGGATTGGCAATGTAATGACATTCCCTAATTTTCCATTCAAAAAATATACCAAGGCCTAAAATACTGCAATTTTGCTCTTGAGAATATTCAATTCTGCCATAAAAAGCCTGAAAAATGGAAATGATGCTGCTCACCTGTTATGTACATAAATGACCCATGATACCTGCTAAATAAAATAAAGTATGTATGTGAGGGAAAGAGGGAACCAAAAGGGCAATTGAACAATCCATGAAGACAAGAGGCACTTAATATTCCTGAGATCTCATTTATGATACCCACTGGTTATAGCCATCTGGGTGTGTAGCCTCTGCCCAAAGATAGCTAGGGACCCATCATGTGTTACATCAAGCTTACTGGTTTCTCTCCATAGAACAAAGGCAGCACTGGCCCCAGAATCTTTTAAAGTGGGACCCTTAACACAAATTTCAGCTCTATTCCTCAGCCCTGTATCAGACAAAGTAGTTATGACACAGGCACATTATTACAATCTACTGACTGAGCGTCGCCTGTGGCTCAGTGGGTATGGCACTGCCCCATATACCAAGGGTGGCGGGTTCGAAACTGACCTCAGCCAACTGATAAAAAAAAAAAAAACAGCTGGGCATTGTGGTGGCTGCCTGTCCCAGCTACTTCAGAGGCTGAGGCAAGAGATCGCCTAAGCCCAGTAGTCGGGAAGTTACTGTGATGCCATGGCACTCTACTGAAAGTGAGATGGTCTCTACAAAAAAAAAAAAATAGAATCCACTGACTACAATTGGTCCCACCTATTTGCTTGCTACTCTAAATCTTAAGCCACCCCCATCTCTTTGCCACTGCTCTTCTTGGGGTCTATGATGAGAACTTCGTTTAATCTGCAAGCCTCCTGTGACAGGCTTTGTGTTTGGGCATTGTTATCAATGCACCAGAAAAATTCTCAATGAACTCAATTCTGTGCCAAGGGCCACAGGCACTAGCAAACAATCAATAAGCTTATCTATTACAGAAGTTACCAGTTTTACAGTATACAAACGAACACAGGAACAGAAGTTAGTAAAATCATACTTAACAAATGGCAACTCGACTCTTAGGAACTATACATCCTGATAGGAAATTAGTAGTCTCATATACAGGGAGGAAGCCCAACAGGATTCAGAACAGCAGGAGCTTCTGTACAAGTACAGTTACTAACCTCTTGGAATTGGGCATTAAAATGCAAGATAAGGGCATGAATTAACTAGTAGCTTAGAAAGCACTGTAATCTACAAGTGGAAGTGATAAAAATTAAAATTGGTAAGGCAGGAAAGATGAAAACCCTTTCAGAAACAGGTTAAAAACCTTACAGATTATCCAAAATACAACAGTAACTCAAAATTTAGACAGCATAGCTTGCCTACATTACTAGTTTATGTAGCTGTTATACCATCTGTGCTCTCTTTAATTGTGCCTGCCCTTCAGCAGTCCCAAGATGGCCTTGTCTCCACACTTTAAATCACCAGAACTAAGGCATGACAAAAAAAGGGCTTTAATACAGAGAAAGACATCAACTAACTTTTAAAACTCCATAATAAATTTGCCAATAGTCTTATCATTGCCTTTAGTCTATGAACCCCAGGGCTTACTTTGTCTTTTATTTACTTCCTACTCCATCAACTTAAACCCTGCATATTCCCTTAGGTTAGCCACCTTATACACAGCCTATATGTTAGGTGCCCAACGGGCACCATGGATACTAAGTAAGATTACCTCTCGAGAAACAGAATTCATTTAGCCTTTTATATTCTCATTGACACTTCAATCCCTGGGAGATTTACATGCCACATGATCCATGTATCTCATCTCACCATATTCTTTTACACTGGCCACTGTCATCTGCTTGAAGGAATCCCGGAATCTGGTTGTCTCTCATAACCTCAGGCACTGTTACAACCCCAGTTCAACAGGTGTTTCATTTCCCAAACCTATAGTAATTTGCTGATACTGCAAGCCTAATTAATTAAAAATACCTTAGCACACCAGATACAGATTTTTAAAAACCAAAACATTTATTGCATGACTAATTGTTGAAATTCTTAAGATGAACTGGATGCTGCAACAGCTGCCCTCTTGGGTTTAGGCGTTGTTCCTTCACGGAATCCATGCCTGCACCATATTAAAAACAAAACAG
>CAUYTI010141972.1:0-39868 GCA_963575145.1 Galago senegalensis | reverse complement strand
CATTATAGCTCACAGCAACCTCCAACTCCTGGGCTCAAGCGAGTCTCTTGCCTCTGCCTCCCAAGTAGCTGGGACCACAGGCGCCCGCCACAACGCCTGGCTATTTTTTGGTTGCAGCCGTCATTGTTGTTTGGCGGGTCCTGGCTGGGGATTCGAACCCGCCACCTTAGGTGTATGTGGCTGGCGCCTTAGCCGCTTGAGCTATAGGCGCTGAGCCAAACATAAAATTCTTTAACTCAGTTCCATATTATATTAATTGCATATGTTCGGTAAAATGGGAGTAATGGAATCTACAACAAATATGCACATCTAGATGCATTTAAACTGCACTAACTAAAAACCTAGAATATAAAAATATTCCTCATGTAAATTAAAATCTCAAGGACTAAAAATCATAAAAGATAATTTTCCCTGCATACATGTACAGGTAAG
This sequence comes from Galago senegalensis, assembly GCA_963575145.1. Lineage (NCBI taxonomy): Eukaryota > Metazoa > Chordata > Mammalia > Primates > Galagidae > Galago > Galago senegalensis. Next base: position 39,436 of record CAUYTI010141972.1, on the reverse strand, counting down.
TTCTGAGTAAATCTAGACAAGTATATCCTTTTCCCTACTTTAATGGATAGAAGGAAATTTTAAATAAAAGTTTTTTTTTTAATTTTGCAAATCCCAAATAACTTAAAGACTAACTAAAAATAGTGTTATATAAATGGGGAATTCTAGAAAGATAATTACCTTAGAAATGTCTTCTGGGGAAAGGCTCAGCCCACTGAATGGTTTTAGGTTGGCTGGTAGAATATGTTTTACTGTCCCTGAGCATTCAAAATGCAGTTTTAAATTGATGAAATAGGCACTTGGTATAGACAATAATTTTCAACAGAACATTTTTATAGAAAGGATTTCTTCATTAGAGAGAGTTTTAATTACCCTTTTGAAATATCCAACTGCAATATAGCTAAATTTTTGGAAATTTGATATTAAAAAACAAGGAATTTAATTTTTAAAAAACAATGCTTTAATTCACTAAATGTATTCTTTCAGTTTCAAGTGACTGATAATTTTATTCTCATTCTCATTTTGCTTAAATGTTAACTTCTTTGCCACACAAATGAAAATAAATATCTTACAGCACATGTTCCTTGAGTTACAGCTTGATGTAGATTTTAGCGATGGTACCTGGATCAATATCTGTATTTTGTAAGTGTCTTGCTCTTACTCAAGACATGCCAAAGTTGTCAAGAATACAGCTAAAGTATCATTAATTTTTATCATTCAAATCTAGCATCTATATAACTATTGTATACGACCACTGCCATTATACAACACAAGTATGAATCGTACAGGGAAGATTGAGAAGATTGCTACCTTCTGCTGACACAAAAATTAGCAAAACCAATCCTGCCTCCTCCTCCCAGTCTGAAGACACCAGGATGAGGACTTCATGATGATCCACTTCCTCTTATAAATAGTAAATATATTTCATCTCATGAGTTTTGTTTGTTTTTTTAAATTTTTTGAGAAAGAGTCTCATTCTGTCACCCTGGATAGAGAGCCGCGGCAAAATAGCTCACATCAACCTCAAACTCTTGGGTTCGGCGATCCCCTGGCCTCAGCCTCACAAATAGCTGGGAATACAGGCACCCTCTACAATGCTAGGCCAGGTTTTTCTTTTGTTTGTTTAGTTTTAGCAGAGATGGGTTCTCACTTTTGCTCAAGCTAGTCTCTAAATCCTGAGCTTAGGAGATTCACCTGCCTTGGCATCCCAGAGTGCTAGGATTATAGGCGTAAACTGCCATGTCTGTCCTCTTACAATTTTCTTAATAACATTGTTTCTCTAGCTTACTTTATTGTAAGAATATAATATACTATGCATATAACACACAAAAGATGGGACAGTCCTTCCCTGTGTATTATTGGTTAGGCTTCCAGTCAACAATGGGCCCAGCATTGTTTTAAGGGTCAAAAGTAATACATGGATTTTCACATGTATGAAAAGTTGGTGCCCACAGTACCCATATATTCCATTCTACATGCATACCACCACTGATAATTTTCATTCACACTTGCTTAAAACCCAGAATAAAAAAAATCAATATTGTCTCATTAATCAAGCAAAATTTCTAAAAATTTACTCTCCTTAGAAGGGTATGTAAGTCCACTGGTGATGCTATAAGAAAATGCCACAGACTTGGTTCAGATACAGGACAGAAATCCAAGGTCAAGGTGCACGCAGGTTGGGCTGCTGCATGAGGACCTGCCTCCCACTTGAAGGTGGCACCTCACTGCTCTGTCCTCACAAGGTAGGAATGGAAGGAAGGACCCAGTACCCTCCAGGCTTTTGTAGGACTCGAATCCCATTCATCTCTACACTCCTGACTTAATCACTCAAAATATGAAATTTGGAGTGAGACATTCAGAGCACTGCAGAGAGTACTCCTGCACTCACTCTGACTGAACTATAGTGGCAAGTTCTAACGAGCTTGGCCAAAGACCACCTCTTACTCTCTGGCATCACTAAGTATCTGTTTTCCTTAAAAATCTTGTGCTCAGAATGTGCTGAGATAATAAACCCCTAAAATCTCAGAATATTGTTAAAAGCAAAGAGCTTTAAACAAATTAAATTTAGCAGAGTTGAATAGAGCAAAGCATGACTTACGAATTAGCCTCCCAACAAGAGTAGAGTCAGAGAGACTGCACCATCACTGCCAGTCTGGGAGGATTTATGGACAGAGGTCAGTGTTATACTGAAAATGAAAGTGAGGTGCAGAAACAGCCAGATGAGTTACAGCTTGATATGTGCCTTGTTTGAGCAGGGTTAAAACCTTTGGCTACCTTTGATCAGCTCTTGACTGGTACAAAAGTTGGTTACAAACTGTTAATGCATCCATTTAGCTCACAGTTCATGTTATATGAGAAACTTTTCAATGGAACTTAAAGTATGTAAAGAGGCACTTCTAGGCTTAATCTAAAAGTCCCCCACACTGGGAGGTTGACTAAAACTTTAGACACTGATCCACTTTGTCACCGATGTAATTGTTCTCACATGGTCTCAAATCCCACTGGGTAATAGTGTGACAGTGGGCGTTAAAGGTGGAGACAGAAGACTTTAGGTTTCTTGTTCGTAAGTGCCTGAGCAAAGGGGACTTCTTAATTACACTGAAATCTCCTGTTTTTAGAAAGAAAAAAATGGTCTGTTTGGGGATCTGTCTGCTTCCTTAAAGTTCAAATTTGATAATGTCACATTTATCATCAAGTGACTCCATTTGATTTGGTCTGGTCCTAAGCTCTCAGCTGAATTATTAGACCCCTCTTGGCCAGGGGGACTCCAGAAAAATTTTGAAAGCTGAGATCCTGACCTTAATGGGTGGCAGGTAAGTCAGGCCTTTACCCTTGTTAATCTCCAGAATCCAACTCTGCAAAGACTTGCTTCACTGCTGACTTCAGGCAAATTGATGATTTCTCCTTCTTTTGGTTTCAGCACAACTGCTGACCAGTATCACTTCCTTCTAAGAGACCACAGACCATAGAGTGGTTCTCGGCAATCCATAGAGGCTATACTCAAAGGATCTTCATGTCTGCTGCTCCACCTTTGACATCAGAGACCTGAAACTCCATCCTCAGGACATGCTAGTGTATTTGGAACATGGGATCCGTGAGAAGGCAGGAAGATCAAAAACATGTGCACCTGCTTCTTTCATAACCCCCCGTGGCCCCTCCTGTAGCTTATTAAATACGTAGCTTGGGCCATCCCACTCAGAATACATTCCCTGAAGAGCTTGCTCTCAGTTTCTCCCCAGGGCCATTCTGCAAAATGACCTTCCTGGAGGCTCCAACACTTTATAAGAATTAAAACTCCCCTTTCCATGTTTATGAAACTTGTTGGCACTATAATCGTCCGCTTTTGGCCCAGGTATCCCTTGGGTGAAGCTGTGACCCAAACACAGGGCTTCGGCATTGCTCTACCTACCCTGAAGTTCCAGTTTCTAATCTCAGAACCTCCATCATTCACAGCTTATGGTGTCCTCACAATGCTGCATTTCTTTGTGATTTTGTCATGCCCACTGAAAGAGACCATCTGACATTTTACAGATGACTGCAGGCAAACATTTAAATCTTTGAATGTATATAGTAGTACTCCAGGGAAATGACTATTATGACTTTCGAGAGGATGATACCCATGGTTTAGAGTATTCTCTCCTTAGTGAGGGTCCCCCTGAACCAAACCAATTAAAACAAAATAGATCAAAGAATGAGCTAGATAAAAAAACAAGTCATTTCAACCACGCAGCCTGTTCATTAATCCCTTACAACCGAATCTCTGTGACACCCACTGTGTTCATCCAGGGGCAAAATGAAGTGTCAGCAAGGGAACAGATTCTCCTTGGTTCAACCAGCAAGCAATCTAGAGAAATTCTATTACCTAGCACACTTTTAGCAAGATAACTTAAAGTTTGTTTTTCAGCCCTAGTATTTTCAATAGAATCTACTATACAGCCTATAATGAGGGGGAATTTCTAAATATTGCCTGCCTCACTTACTCCAACCCATGGAAAAAGAGATCAAATCAATGATGCCCATCCAGAAGAATGAAGGCCTCCTTGCAATGTTCTCTTCAACCTATGATATAACTTAAAAGGAATGGACCGATGATATGTTTTATAATTGGCTGTAAAGAGTAAAGGTGCAATTAAAATGTCTTGCCTATGCTGGACTTTCATTTCTCATCTGTCAAGGCATAAGATTATGTATGTATAAGGTGGGCTGAGAAATTCTCTAAAAATAAACATATACTCCATAAGTGCATAAAAGACCCTTTTTCTAATTCTATTTTTCATAGAGACAAAATAGAGTAAAAAATTTAGAGGAAAAGATTGTCATGATAATGGAGAAGTCTTGATCTATGACCTTGGGAAAGGTGAACACATTTGGATGTTCCTACTTCTAGAAAGAAAATTTCCCTTATTAGCTTCACTCTAAGTTTCCCAATGAGTATATGGTTCCAAGAGTTTGGAGGAACCCTATGGAATTTATAGACACAAGTTTCAAAATCCCAAAATTTTTCTGTAGTTTAGCTGGAAATGGCAAACTTTGCCAATGTGGTTTCCTGAAGACTCAATATCCACGTTTTAGATTGTGAATGATTTGATTTTCCTCAGTGGATGGATCATGAAGAGTTTCCTTCACCTGGTGAAATGTGCTTAGACATACTTCAGTAATGATTTGAGGCATGTAGTTATAACAGAGTTTGGGAGTAGAAGGTAAAGGAACTTTTAAAATTAGGAGCATACATCTGACAGTAATTATTTTAAAGGGAATCAGCTTATATTTCTCACTAGAAGTAGATCTGATTATCATTAATCGGTAATCCTTTTGACCAAGTCAACCCAGTGGATTCAGTTGGCTTTGTTTAATAAGCTAGTCTATCTGTAAGGGAATACTTACTTAACTTTTTTGTAATACACTTTATCCAGGGAACAAGTACCTTTACCACTGAAGATCTCTTCGGGAATGTCCCACGAGGGAAACATATTTTTTAATAACCGATTAGCTATTGTTATAGCAATGAACACTTGACTTCTTGCATGAGAAAGCTTCTGTATATCTAGAACACATGCATTGAGATGACAATTGAATGAAACCCCTTTGTAAATGTTCAAATGGCCCACCTTCCAGGATTATAGATTTGCTAAACCAAACTTTGATCATAAACATTTTTAGAAATTTAGAATAATCACGACATATATGATCACTGTATAAAATTTTATTTTGTCCATGATGAATCATGGAGCACAGAGCTTTCAATAAAGGAAACTGTAAAGACTTGGGAAGAACCAGGGAACTGTCCAGGCTCTCCATGAGTCCACACTAAACAGTGGATAATAACCTCTCAAATACCAATTCTGTTTCTCCAATTCAGGTGCATATTAGATGGGATATTATAGGTAATTTGACTGCTGCTTATTAGATGGGATATTATAGGTAATTTGACTTAGAACATGGTGTTCATTAAAATTGCCTGCATAAACAATTTCAGCAATGGCTGATTTAGCTTGGAAATCTGGCAATTTCTCAGTATTCAGTTAATTAGTGTGCTGCTTTGGTTAGAAGATTTATAAAATAGTCGATCTCTTCCTCAGAGCTCTGGGAATTACTATTCAGCCCAAATGATATCTTCCTAAAGTGATCAGAAAGCTGAATTCAAGAATGTTTGTCAGTGTTCTTTTTATCCTTTCCAGAAATCTCCTTGAAGACATAACTCTCTAGTATTTTTCTTGCTGGTAAAAAGCCTTCAGAAAATGCATCAGAATTAAGAAATTAACTGTGAAAGGATCATGGTTAAAGATGTAATTTGACAAGAAAATTCTGTTATTTCTGTGGACTAAAATAATTTAATAGACATAATTGTGACCAATAACATCTTAAAATCTATCGGAAATTTAGCAATCAAATACAATTTTAGAAAATACATTAGTACCATAACCAAAAAATATCATTCAAAGAAGATTAAGCATCATTTCTTTTTGGCAATGTTTTACATGTAATTTAACATATCAAGCCTATTTATCTCTTTGTTGGATGCTGCAGGGGCCCTCTGTAGCATCCCAACATAAGTTTGAGGTCAAAAGATTTAATTTTTAATTTGAAATTTGATTTTCAGAAGCCTGTCAAATATATCAAAAACTTAAAACACTTACTTAAAATCACAGGAGACTGTAAAATGAAATGACAAATGAAAAGTTTTAAAAAGCAAAAGAAAAGACTCTCTTCTTGATATCATCTAACCCAAGTGAGAATAGCCTGCATCACAAAGTCTCAACTCTATAGATGCTGCTTAGATGTGGAGAGAAGGGAACACTTTGACACTGCTGGTGGGACTGCAAACTAATCCAACCTGTTGGAAGGAAGTATGGAGAATCCTCAAAGAATTCAAAGTAGAACTCCCATTTGATCTTGCAATCACATTGCTAGGCATCTACCCAGAAGAAAATAAATCCTTGTATCATAATGACATTTGCACTAGACTGTTTATTGCAGCTACATTTACAATTGTGAAAACATGGGAAAAGCCTCAATGCCCATTAACCCAGGGATGGATTAACAAGCTGGGGTATAAGCATACCATGGAATACTAGTCAGCCATTTAAAAAGATGGAGACTGTATCTTTTGTATTAACCTGGATTAAGAAAGATGGAGACTGTATCTTTTGTATTAACCTGGATTGAGTTGGGACACATTCTTCTTAGTAAAGCTTCATCACAAAATGGATAAGCAAGAATCCAATGTACTCAATACTAACGTGAAGGCAGGAGATGAGCTAATACAAGGGGTGGGGTAGGGGAACAAGGGAGCAGGGAGGGGAGCATGGGGGTGTCACTGTGTATGGCACATCTCTTAGGGGCAGGTCAAAGTTATAAGAGGGACTTTACCTCACAAATGCAATCAGTATAACCTAATTCTTCATACCCTCAAAGAATCCCAAACCCAAAAAAAAAAAAATTATAAAAAGGAAGGTGGCTCAGTTTTTTTCAATCAATATACTTGACAACAAACAGCATGAGACAGAATTTCTTTCTCCTTCCCTCCTTATCTTTTTATTTTCTCTTTTCTTTTCTTAACAGTTTACTCAAAAAGTGAAAAGAATTTTTTTACTGTCTCTTATTAGTACTATCTGAAGGCTGGGCCTGGTGGCTTATGCCCGTAATCCCAGCACTCTGGGAGGCAGAGGTAAGTGGATTGTCTGAACTCACAGGTTGGAGATCAGCCTGAGTCAGAGTGAGACCCTGTCTCTAAAAATAGCTCAGCATGGTGGTGAATAGTCCAAGCTACTTGGGAAGCTGAAGCAGGAGAATCGCTTGAGCTCCAGAGTTTGAGGTTGATATGAGTTCTGACGCCACGGCACTCCACCAGGGGCAACAAAGTGAGACTCTATGTCTCACAAAAAACAAACAAATAAACAAGAAAACAAACATGAAGTTTCTTGTTCAAGTTTTTTTGTTGAAATATTACTTTTGTATTAGAGTATTATCAATACTAAAGTTAATTTTAATAAAAGTTTATAAACAAATCCATTCAATCTTTTGACCATAAGACATTTCCATAAACTTTTATGTGGTAGTTTCTAAAAAAAATTTCTATTCCTTTCCAATGTTTGTATAAATTTAGTGTACATATGTATGTATATCTTTTTTAGTCCTTTATAGAGGTGGTCAACATAAGAAACTAAGTCTACTGTACTGACATACATATGGTCATGTGATACACCGATCAACCTAAGGAGGTGATCAACATAGGTAGGTGATCAATAATGGAGGTTCTATTGTAGTTTTAATATTAATAACTTTAACATTTATCAATCCTAACTTCTAGTGAAAGGTATAATATAATTTTGAACTGTTTTATATCAGTATCAAGTGTTTGTTTTTTTAACAGTTCAGAATATATTTATGTTCTCTATACCATATAAAAATAAGATGCCAAAGTATGTAAACTTAAACTTATGTTTAATAACTAACATTTCAGTATTTTAACTTAGATAGAAATGACTCATACATTTTACAATTATCTGTTTTTAATTTAACATAACATGATTTTAAGCTTTTAAGATTGAAAGAATTTTGAAACTATGACAGAAGTACCCTTCCAATGACTTTCCTAGTCATTTGGGTTCTCAAGTAGCCATGTGTCATCCAGAGCTCAGGACAAAGGACAAAGCTTTGGAGAGGCCACTTGGAAAAATCTAGCTACTTCCAAATTAGCCAAGAGTTAAGTCTGGGCCAGGAAGGTAGTGGCTATATTGGGACAGAGTCTTCCTGCATGTGGTGTGTAACACAGGCACAAGTCCTCAGGCCTTCCTGTAGCCACCTCTCCAGACCCCAGAGTCCAGAGGTTCGAAACCAAAATATAATCTCACAGAAAAATCCAACAAATACCAAAAATAGTACAGAAGCAAAAGTTTATGACCTTAAAACATTAAAACACCCTTAACCTGTTTGACTATTAGGAACAGGCAAAATGTCTGTATTCTATATAATACTGACAATTCTGAAGATGTAACAGAGGAAATGGCCTGAAAAAGGGTAAAAATGTTTTCTGTCTTTTTAAAACTGAAAACTAAAAATTGCATCCTTGCCTCAGGTCAGTTGTCAAGAAGGGAAATGGAGTTAAAATTAACTAAATACATCACATTTGTTCTTTGTACACAGGGTATGGCACAACAGAACTGTTGGAATTGTCTAGGTCCAGGAGATCCAGGAGGTCAGAATGATTGGAGGTTCTGAAATTGTCTTCACTGGAGATAAGATATAATTCAGAATCATAAAGTAGAGATAAACATTTCAACACCCTAATAGTACTCTGAATCAGAAAGCCCTCCATTTAAAAGCTCTGTATTTTTGCTTCTGTCTTGGACAATGGTGCTTACACAGTGAGTGTGTCTTCTCATCTGTCAGCAAATTAATTTTGCTTTTCCTAAACCACTTGTGCTCATTCTTCTGATGCAGCCTTAGGGACAAGGGCTGAGCTCTCTAATTGTATTTGCCAACAATTTTATACTACTTTTGCTTACCAAAAATTAATAAAATTTATGAGCTAAAAACAACAGAGTTACTTTCTGGATGTTTTCATAAAATATTTAAGTAATTGACTTTTCTTTAAAACTAACTAAAAACATCACATACTTGTGACACGTATAAACATAAAGACATATAGACACACAAACAGAAGCAGATTTTACAACTTTATAACGCATTTTACTTGCTAAGTTTCAAATAGTTTTTTTTTTCCTTGTGGACTATCAAATACTAAAAAAATGTTAGCTAGAATGTGGGTGTGTGTGGGAGTACTTAAGAGTCATATTTTGATGTATTTATATTGTTAATAATTTAATACATTTAAAACTAACATTTAATTATTAGTTATACGCAAATTTAAAGTTAAATTAAAAATAAATATAGATGATGGACATAAAAGAACAGAATCAATAGAAAAGTAGATTTAAGAGACCCAAAACCCAGTGCAAAAGACACTGTGTGCTCATCAAAAAACTCAATGAAATTGAGAAAATTGTCAATTGATAAACTGAGAAATTGTCTTATTGGAACTACACACTTCTCCCAGCCTGGCTTTACTGCAGAGGTCACTGAATAGGTAAGACTCACTTGGATGGACTTGTCCTCTCAAGGAGAGTGAGTATTTTTAAACATAAAATGTTTAAATCTCGATAAAGATAGCCAGAGTTACTCCAGACCAGATAGTGGAAAAATATGTCTTTTCTTCTGTCACCTTGGTATAACCAAAAGAGTGCTTCCATCTGAGCACAAGACTTCTCGAGGGTTGTCACTCCTATAATCTGTGTGCCTGGCCTAGTTGGGATCTTCTCTGACATCCTTCTTCAGACTGTGTTTACGCTCCCATGTTCTGTTTGGGTTAAGCTCAGAAATACCTTAGAGTAAAAATAAAAAATAAATCCATCCAATTAACAGAGTTAGTTAAAGAAATAGTTTAGTTAAAAAACCACAAACACAGCAAAAACCATAATCATAATGATTTGCCTTTCCTTTATGAAATTTATAACTAAAACAATAATATATAAAATAAAAACAAAACTAGGCTAAAACCTGAGGCTATTGTGATAGTCCTCACTACAAAAGACGAAACAGTCTCTGGATCCAACTTTAAAACTTTCTCGTTGTGTCTCATGTTTTCATTTTTCCTTCATCCTCTCCTCTCCACCAGCCACTACGAGAAAACCCACAACATAATTTAGGACTAGTCCCAGACACTAGAAAATTTGAAATTTGTTCTTCTAAAGACGTGACTTCTTAAGTAAAAATTTACACCTCAAAGGCACAGAACTTAGATCTAAAAATTATTATTCACTGAGACCTCGGAGGGCTTAAGGAAAAGGCTTACTCAAGACGAGATTGCCAGGAAAGCCTCTGAAACGATGGTAAGATTTGTTATATACACTTTAAACCAAAGCCTTCTCTTCTGCTAAGGTTCTAGTTCTCAAATGCAGACAGGGATATGCCATTAAATATGGAGGTTTCTTTTATAGTTGTAATTTTCTATTTTTAATGAAAGGCTTCAAAATAGCAAGCTCAATGCCAGAATGTATTTTGGAGACCCATCTAGTTAGGTAGAGGTGTCTTTTTTTTTCAATTTAGCTTGTTTCCTGGTGAGATTTCTGACTTCAGCCTAGACCCCTTTAATAAATCGTGTAAAGAAAGCATTTTCTATGCTGGGACTCAACAAGGAGAGACCTGGAATAAGGTAAGCCTACTTTAAGTCAGGGACTATTCATTTCTTACCTTTCATTTCATTTTTTGGCAACATAGTAACTAAACCAAAAGGTTAGTTAATTTTTCTTATCATCTAATCTGTGAGACTTATATTTGTCATTATAGCCTTTTAAAACAGGGAATAAAAATACTGAATCTCTTCAAAAAATTTGGCACATCACTTAGATATCCCTGGATGAGACTAATGTGAGGGGAGCCCTCATTTTTAAAATGTGCTTCTTAAAGGGCAATGTTGTTCATCTGAAATGTTGCACTGGATTTTAAGTGATCTTTGGTCAGTAGATGTGGCATCTCTGGCCCTTCCAGGCAGGTGCCTTACTTGAGCAATGACCACGCCTGGGGCCAAAGGACAAGGGCAGGTGCCCCACACTGATGCTGCCTCACCTTGATGTCAGCCCAGCAATGGCCACAGCTGGGAGGAGGAGAAACACCTGCTCTTCTGCAAATGCAGAGAGTTCTCCAGCCCATGGGGCAGGCAGCCCAGGTGTAACAGGGTGTGGAAAGTGACCTAGAACACCAAAGACTAATTATCATGCCATTAGCTGTCATCAAAGTGGTTCCATGGGGACATTTGGACCACGAGGAGGGCCCAATCTAGACAATATAAGACAGGAAGCCTGACCATAACCAGAGCCTTTTGTTACAACAGGGGGCTGGCTCACTCATTGTCTGTGGCAAATGTATCTGTTTCTTGCTCTGTAAGCCTGTTTCACCTTCCTCAATAACCTCTCCTGGTGCTTGCCTTGCTTTGGGGTGTCTAGTCATTCTTCTGCCAAGGGCTCACCGAGAACCAAGAACAGACTGACTGACCGCCAACCCAATGTATATACTAAGATTCTGCCTTTTCTGTGAGTGTTTGCTGCTTCTGGGGCCTCATACTTACATGTGCAAATGTTGGGGTAGCCAGAAGGTGGGGTGCTCAGTTCTTCAGAAATTAGGATCTAATTTTTACGCTGAATCTTGGTTTCGGTTCTCAGATCCCCTTGATCAAATTAACCCAGTGATTTTTTCTATATCTACATAAGCAAGAAAAAGAAACCAAGGGGAAAGTACACAAAAATTCCTCGGAATTCCAGAAGCCATCCATAGTTAGCACCCCTGAAGGACTGACATTTACTGAGTTTCTCTCTGGCCCAGTGGGATATCTGAGACCTTAAAATGTATCTAAATCAGTTAATCAAAAATAAATAAATCATTCAAACCAATCTATTCCTGAGCCCCATTCAGTTTCGATCATAACTTTGCACCCAGTTGGGAGCAAAAATTTGCTCAAACAAACTTATATGGCTCAAAATACAAACCTGAGAAGCTTTGGAAGATAAGAGGGGACTTGCCCACAGTCCAGACCTGCTGAAGAGAGCGTCAGACGCAAACATAATGGGCCAGCAGGCGTCACACCGTCTCTCAGTGCTGCTGAGGGGCGCTCGAAATGCTGCTTCATATCTGAGACCCCGTGGTAAAAGTCAAATATTTGGATAAATGAAATATACAGAGTTTAACTGAGCAAAAAAAAGATTTGCAAATTTGGCAGGCCTGTGAACCAGACCAGGTTCACTTAGAATTTCTAAAAGGCCGATGAAGGAGATGAAGGAATGTGAGGCACAGAAAAGTGAGGAATGGGGCAGCTGTCTGGTTAGTACACCTGGGCATTTTCCTTCTTTGAACATATGTTGATTGGCTACAGCGTGGTGACTGATGGGAGAGGAGGTTACAGTGCGTGTGCACACTGAGTTAGCTTACATTTCACTGGGCACGAGAAACCTTCAGGCTCAACTTAAAATATGTAAGAGGACAGCTGTAGGCTAAGCTTAACTGAGCAGTGGTGGGGCTGACCTTAATAGTTCCTGTTCTCAGGAACACGAAATTGCTGGTTGACACTCTGGGCTGCCTAACCAAAGAGGCAAAGATCAAACAGGCTCGTGGAAACCTTGGAAGAAAAATGTAGCAGGTGCTGTTGTGTCTTCGTGGACTATTTATGAAAGCTCCTTATCTGCCCAGCTGCATGGAACAGTTCCCAGTCATAGCGATTTCGTTCTCCCTCAAATACAGATGTCTTTCTACTTTTCTCCCTGAAGATTCTCTCCAGTGTCAAGGTAGCTTAGCCCATGAGGAGGGCAACTCAGAAGTGCAGGACAGTTACTGTCCAGAGGCAATTATCAAATAGAAGTTAGTAGATAAACATCTCAGGCTCCTTTTCCACACTGGAAATTTTGCGGTGCATGTAAAATGCTTCCTAGAAGCTCCTGCCCCACCCCCCCAGGAGCTGAGCCCTAGCTGCCCAGGGCAGAAACTCGCTATTCTTCCTCTTTTCACTTTTCCCACTAGAATCACTTTCCAAATAAATGACCTGCCCCTAAATCACTGCCTCAGGGTTGCATTCAGGATAAAGTATGCTAAATCACAGAGTGCTTTGAAGACCTCTAGTTCAATTTTCCTTCTTGACTAGCAAGAAATTCAAGACCCACAGAAGTGAAAATGGCCAGCACTTCAAGTCCGGATCGGATCTGGACCTCGTCCAGCCCACCACTCTTCGTTTTATACCCCTAGGAAAGGACAGGCGTGCTTCAAGTGAAATACTGACATTATTATTTCTGCTTCCAGGCATGCTTTTCCTCACCTTGTTTCCATGCTAGTGCTAAAGTAATTTTTTAAGACACAAACTGAAATATTCTCTATTTCTTTATTGCAAAATTGTGACAATGGATATTGCAGAAATAAAAATGCTTAGTGTTGAATACTAGATGAGCAGTAAATGTTGCATGCCCTGGTATTATTGTTGTTCAAAACATAAATATGACTTCATAGTTTCTTTCTGGGAAAAAAAAATGTTTTTTCTTATGGCAGAAAGCCCTTCTAAATTTGATTCTTAACCACCTTGTGGATCCACTCCTTCTGACTTATGTCTAATCTCCTATCCTCAACCATATGGAGTTATTTTTATTTTCCTGATTTGCCATTAATTTTACAATTCAAAGCTTTTTTGTATTATACCTTCTGCCTGCACTGCCCTTCCCTCATTCTCTGATGGATGTAACCTTCACGTTCCCATTATCCAGCTCACGCATGCCTGTGCAGCCATCTCTGACCTACTTAGCCAAAGATGATCTCTCTTTTCACTGTGTTAAAATAATATTTTAGGAAAAATATCTAATAATGTCATTAGTGGTTTACATTTTGTCCTTTTTAATGGACTCATGAGCACATACATGTTCAATCTTTCTCTGTATTAACCAATATGCTGTTGGTTTATATCAAGTGCATTGTAAATGGTGGCTATAAAAATAGATAAATTAACAGAAACTTAGACTTATTACAAATTCCTGCAAACTCAGTCAATATTCTACATATCTGTGGTTATATCAACAGTTTAAATATTAACATAGCTTTACAAGACAGCTCTGCATGCATGAGTAAGAAATTTAGAAATGAATGAATTTCTAAGAATTGAGAAAATAATTATAGTAGAAGTAATATCTTGCTTGATACAAAATATTAATCAATAACTTGATGTCTTTACTAACAAAAGATTTTTTTCTTCACCTTAACTTTCAGGCCAAATCCCTGAAATTAGATTCTTGCCCTGTGCCACATTTACTCAGAGCACACCTAGGAACAGACCAAGAGAAAGTGGGAACTTCCTTCTGAGCTGTGGGCCTGGATTTCTGTACAACAGCAGGGTTCCAAAGCACAGCAGTTAAGGGCAGAGTCTGTGGCTCACAGGAGTAGGGCTCCGGCCCCATATGCCAGCAGTGGCAGGTTCAAACCCAGCCAGGCCAAAAACTGCAAAAAAAAGAAAAAAAGTACAATGGTTAAGTGGGGGCTATGCAGAAAGAGGAGGAAGCCAGGTATGGCTCTGTCTCTACCCCTGATCTGAGGGGTTGGGGGACTGAGAGGCACCTAACATACACAGAACAGACCATGTTCTTAAATAATTTATTGTTGACTCACCAAATAATTCATAAGATGTCAGTGTCCCAAAACTGCCTCATCCACACCTCCATCCCAACAACCCAGGAGTCTGAATTACTTTTCTAATAAAATTGACAAGTTAATTATTAAATATATCCTCAAACTGCACACACGTAGCATGTACTTGTGTAAGTTTGTGGAAGTAAACTGAACATTTCCAAGGTACCCTCTTTTTTTTTTTTTAAACTATTAGTGCAGAGACTGTCTCCCAAGAACAAGACGGAAGTTTCACTGCTCCTACCAGCTGCCCTACCCTGGCACAGTAACACACGTTAGAACTCTAAGCGGGAGCGACCTTGACTGTGGATTAAAGTAAAAGCTTCTGCTTCTGTGCTTCCCACGGCAATGACTCCTCCTGCTCAACTCCGTCCAATTTATGAAACCAATTGTCTTCGAATTTTCAGATGTCATTTAATTTAAACTGAATTAAATTTAGCATTGGATATAAAAATTTTAAAATGGCGCAAAAAGGAAAACTTGAAAGCAGGATTTCAGGAAATACAGTTTTACAACATATTATAGGAGCAAGGTATATTGTTTGAGAAAATGTTGGTAGTATGGAAAATAACTAATTAAATGTACTTCATCTACACGTATTTCTGCGTGGGGTCGGGAGGGTGCCCTTTTCTCTCTGCCTTCCTTTCCTTCTTTTCTTTCTTTATTCCGTCCTTCCTATTTTTCTTCTTCTCTTCTCTTCTCTTTTCAGTACAGGAGACAAACTGCACACTATATTAAATCTCTCTACGGACACCTAGCATCACAAACACATTTTTCATACTTGAAATATAACTGTTATCCTGAATGGTAATCAAGTAAAAAAATCAGTTATAATGATTTATATCGGCTTTCTCTTGACTCTCTGTGATGAGGCTCAGTCGAACATTTCTAGGCATTTAGATTTTGCTGAGTAAGATTGTGTAATCATTTATTTGGTTGCTATTTAGTTATTTTAATGTGTACTTAATGTTCTAATATAGCTGACAAGAGCGAAATGTATTATTCCCCGTATCTATGTTTGTGTGTTTGTTTTTGTGCTGTTGAGGTTTTTACGTCATATAAATTTTTATCCTATTAGAGACATAAAGCTTAATAATTCATTTTTCTATTTTTTGAGCATGTCTCCTCTTTGTACTTTTCTGTTTCATGTTGATTTTTTCAAATATGCCTTAATGCTCTGGGACATTTGGGGATATTGAGTTCCATTAGACATAACAATTTGCTCAGCTTTCCGGTTACTTTTTTCTTTTTAATTTTTTTTTTTTTTGAGAAAATAATCATCGGCGTAAATGCTGGTCTTGGCACTTTCTGTACAGCTGATTTTTTTTTTTATTTAATCCCTAAGTGTTTTATAAGCACTGCCCGAGGCTGACAGTCCCCTCTTCTGTCAGCTCTGCTCTCTTCTGAGCAATTTCTTTTGTGTATGGTGCTGACGGGAAAGGTGGGGAGGGAGCTTTAAAGTCTGAACTCTCCTTAATTCTTTAGAAGTCTTCCATCTCCCTTTTATTTCCTTCTTTCCTTTCACTGACATTTCTCTGAAGCATACCATCCCTTCCCATATGTCCAATTCTCCCCGAGGAAAAGTCCCTGCCTGCAAGGCTGTGCCGCTTCTCCTGGTACCGAAGCCCCATCTTTTGTTCAGCAGGAGACACGTCATTAGAGCCCTCTCCTTTCTGAGATTTACCTGCTGTATCTCCTCTGTGCCCTTATCCTGGTGAACACAGCCTCTGAAGCTGTCTCTTCCAACCACCCATAGGCTCCCAGCAGCATGGGTGACACTTTATTTTTATTTTTACAAATTTGGTTTATCTCTTCATTTGCAGGTCAGCTCTGTGGAAGGTGATGTTGAATCTGCCCTCTAGCAATGCTGTTGATTTGGAGACATTTCAGGGGAAGTTTCAAAACCAAGCGCCTGCTACATCTCCTACATCTAATAGTTTTGTGAGAAAGATTTTCAGCCTGTTCATGGGCATGGTGATATGCATATTTTTACACTGAAATCCTACTCGCATTTTGTTGTAATCCCATCCTTCTCCCTATATTTTCTAAATGAGTTTGTATATTCTTGGAATTAGTTCATTTTGAAATATCAAATAGAATTTAACACTTAGTCTGGAAAGAGAGATGTCCTTTTGAGATTTGTATTGAAAATGTAGTTTCTTTAGTGGTTGTAGATGTATTCAGATTTTCAATCTTTTCTCTTGTTGATTCTATTGATTTGAGCTTTTAAAGATTAGGACTTTTTGGCATTTCGCCTAAATTACGGGCATAACGTTTTGCACAGTAATCACAATAGCCCTTCGGTATGTTCGGTGGGTGTGAAGACGTCACCCTTGACAACCACAATCTGTGTTTCACGCTTTCCTTCTCACACCTCCCCATTTTCATTCTCCCCTCGTCCCACCTCCCCACCTCACCCTTCACCACACACGTGCACCCACATGCTGGGGAATTAGAGTATTTAGTAACCCCAGCAATGAAGGTAGCGTCTGGCTTTCCCTGTTTCTCTACTTACCTTTCTATAATATTTCCTTTATTTCTGCATCATCTTTATCACTTGCTTCTATTTACTTTGCATTTAATTCTCTTTGACATTTTCAGTTTCAAAATGATGAAATGTTGTTATCACTTTTTGTAGTTGCGTAGTGTTTTTTTCTTTAAGATATTGGTTAAGACTATAAATGTCCGTCCAAGTAATGTTTCAGCTTATCATGCAAATGTTGTTGTCTGTCCTTAGGATCAAGGTCAGGTTTAGGTTGGGGTTTTCAAATAAGATATTTTAAATATATTCTAATTTCCTTGTAATTTTTTTTGTTGATCTTTGGTTTCATTAGAAAATTTAAATGATTAAATTATTATCTTGGCATCTCATTCTTTCTGATTTCTAATTTTATTGTATTTTTCTTGGGCAACCTATTTTGTAAGATTTATTTATAAATATTTATTGTAACATTTTGGGCATTTGGTTTATTTTTATTAACACTCTATGTGCACTTAAAATATTGTGTATTCCTCGTTTATGGGCACTGTGCTTCTGTATATGTTAATTTGCTCAGTTTCTAGCGTGGTATAATTCCAGGCCTCTAAATCTACAGGTGTTTGCTTACTTATTTTATACATTGCTAAAATTGGATGTAGACGTTTCCAGCTAAGAATTTATATTTTTCTATTTCTTTTGATAGTGTTGGTGGCTTTTGCATCATACATTTTGAACTGTATTATTAGGTGAATGCACATTTCAGGTAGTTTCAATTGCTAATTTTTTTTTTTTTTTCAGTTTTTGGCCAGGGCTGGGTTTGAACCCACCACCTCGGCATACGGGGCCAGCGCCCTACTCCTTGAGCCACAGGTGCTGCCCTCAGTTGTTAATTTTTAATGAATTAACCATTTTTCTTTATATTATGTGTCTATAAATCTATGGCATTACTACTCTTGAAGTCTACTTTTTCTCCTGTTATTATTATATTCAGGAAGACTTTTACATATTTTCCATGCTGTATTTCTTCATGTTTTTTTCTGTTTCTAAGCTATTTGTGTTTAAAATGTATACCTTGTAGATAGCATAAAATTAGGGCTTATTTTTATTTTTATTTTTTATTTTTTTGAGACAGAGCCTCTAGTTGTCCCCCTGGGTAGAGTGCCATGGCATCACAGCTCACAGCCACCTCCAACTCCTGAGCTCAAGAGAGTCTCCTGCCTCAGCCTCCCAAGTAGCTGGGACCACAGGAGCCCGTCAAAATGCCCGGCTATTTTTCAGTTGCAGCCATCATTGTTGTTTGGTGGGCCCAGGCTGGATTCAAACCCACCACCTTAGGTGTATGTGGCTGGCACCTTAGCCACACTTGAGCCACAGGTGCTGAGCCAGGACTTATTTTTATATACTGCTTTATAATCTGTTCTTTTATCTGAAATATCTCAATACACATGTAATATAAACATTGTATCTTTCAGTTTAAACCTGTTGCCTTTCCATTTATTTACTTTTTGTCCTGTCATTTTTTTCTGATTATTTCTCATTTCCACAATTTGGGGGGAATAAAGTCCTCTTTCATCTTTATAGTTTAATTAATTTACTTGATGTTTATTTTTATATCTTAGTATTACATTTGATTCATTACTCTGGGAGTTAAAATATGCATTTTAAATATAAAATTATTATTACAGGTCTATAGACATGTAACATATGAGAAAGTTTTACTTTATTCTATTTTATTTTTATTGCTGGGGATTCATGGAGGGTCCAAGAAACCAGGGCACTGATTGCATTTGTTAGGTAAAGTCCCTCTTACAATTGTGTCTTGACCCCAAAAGGTGTGTGGCACACACTCAGACCCCACCCTCCTCCCTCCTTCCCTCTCTCTGCTCTCCCTTTCTCCCACCCCCTCCCTCCTTTTATCTCTGCTGTCCCCACCATGTATGAGGTCATTAATTGTCCTCATATCAAAATTGAGTACATAGGATTCCTGCTTCTCCATTCTTGTGATGCTTTACTAAGAATAATGTGGTACACTTCCATCCAGGTTAATATAAAGGCTGTAAAGTCCCCATTTTTTCTTTTTTCTTTTCTTTTTCTTTGTGTTTTTTTTTTTGCTGGGGCTGGGTTTGAACTCCCCACCTTCAGCATCTAGGGCCAGTGCCCTACTCCTTTGAGTCACAGGTGCCACCTAAAGTCTCCATATTTTTAATGGCTGAATAGTATTCTGTGGAGTATATATGCCACAACTTGTTAATCCATTCCTGGGTTGGTGGGCATTTAGGCTGTTTCCACATTTTGGCAATTGTAAATTGAGCTTCAACAAACATCTAGTGCAAGTGTTTTTATGATAAAAGGATTTTTTTCCTTCTGGGTAGACGCAGGATCATATGGGAGGTCTAGCCTGAGTTCTTTGAGGGGTCTCCACACTTCCTTCCAAAGGGATGTATTAGTTTGCAGTCCCATCAGCAGTGTAAAAGTGTTCCCTTCTCTCCCCATCCATTCCAGCATCTGCAGTTGTGAGATTTTGTGATGTGGGCCATTCTCACTGGGGTTAGATGACAACTCAGGGTGCTTTTGATTTGCATTTCTCTAATAAGTAGGGACAATGAGCATTTTTTTTATATGTTTGCTAGCCATTCAAAAATTTTATTAATACAATTGTATTTATATTTCCATATCTTTTGTGCTGTTATCATGTATTTAATTTCTTTCACAATTATGCCTTCCCAAAATATATTTAATTTTTTCTTTAAAAATTTTAACTATTGTTTAATGAAATCCAAAGTATAAACAGATTTCTTATATATGCTCAGATAATTAGCAATTCTCATGCTCATTTTTTCTTACTGTATAGCAAAGCTGCTTTCTGGTATCACATCCCTTACATCACAGTCACTGTTTTCTGATTATCTGAAACTGTTCTTATTTCACCCTCATTTTTGATAAATATGTTTCACCTGCATCCCCAGCACAGGAAAGAGTTCCATCAACCGCCCACTTCCGTTATGTTTGTATGCAAGCAAGTTAACCATTTTCTAGTTATAATTTACCTGTCTATAATAACACTTTTCTCTTGTATTATTTTTTTATCCTCAAATATTTAACTACAGTGTTCCCAGATGTGCAGGTTTATGCATTTATCTAATTTGAAGTCTTCTGTAATTGCACTTCTTTGATCTTTGCAATTATAGATACATTAAACCACAGAAAATAGGGTTTTCACTAATTTTTAAAAAATCTTAAGCCTTTTTCTTCAATTATTTTTCTCTGCCCCATTTTTCTCATGTATTCTGAGGCTTTTGTAAAATACCTAAACTAATGGCTGTTGCCCCAGAGATCACTAAAACTATTTAATATTTGTCTTTAATGTTTTCTCTATTCTATTAATCTGTCTTCCAATGCACTGGTTCTTTCTCATTTTCTGATTCGTTGCTATGAATATTCTGTGATTATCTTAAACGGTGTGATATTGTCCTGTTCAGCTACAGAACTTGCACTGGTTTCTTATCTAATGTGCTGTCTCTGATGCGCTCGCTTGTCTGATTGTCCCAAGTCTACCCTCCTTACTGACTTAAGCCTATCTAAAATAGTTGTTTTGAAGTTTTGTCTGCTCATTCCAATGTCTAGGTCACCTCCGAATTGGCTTTTATTCGTTTCAGTTTCCCTTGTGAAAGGCTAATATTTTTCATTTTTTCCCATGCCAGGAAGATTTTAATCACAGAGTGGCCTGTGTTGAATGTGTATCACAGAACACGGAGTTTGGTTCTCTTTCCTTCAGAAGTGTTCACTTCGGCTCTGGCCAGCATTTAAACTGCAAGTAGATTTTTTTTCTTCCCTTTCCTTTTTCTTTCCCTAACTCTGTTTTTTGTTTTGTTTTGTTTTGTTTCCTTTGAAACAAGGGCTCACTCTGTGGGTGGGGCTAGAGTACAGTGGCAATGTCACAGTTCATTGCAGCTTCAAATTCCTGGGGTCAAGAACCTTCTCCACTCAGCCTCCCAAATAGCTAAGATTACAGGCATGATCCGCTGTGCCCAGTGACGGGTAGTATTTATATTAAATATCACTGCTTTGTCTCTGAGGCAGGTTTGTGGCAGTGCTTGCTTAGTGTGATGACACGGCCTTTCTTTCAGAGCCTGCTCCTTATTTTTAAGGTGTGATTTCAGCTGCTACATGAATTTGCAGAAGGCTTTTCCAAGCTCCTTTCCACACTGGGTAGGCTGAACTCCCAGCCACACGCTGTCCCTGGAGTTCTAGTTCGTTTGTGATCCCAGCAGCAACTTCTCCTCTCAGCTTGGCAGACTGTCACCCGTGAGTGACCATCCCAGAGATTCATCAAGAGCTCACGGGGAGGCCGTTCCCAAATTTCTGATGAACCTCACCTCCTCAGCAATAATTTTCTCTTCAGAATCCTCCCCATGAATTTCAGCCACTTCAGTATCCTGGAAATCTTCTGGAGACCCGCTAACATCAGACAAGCCACCCTTCCCTGCTGGGCTCCACTTCCCCAGCCAAAATAAGAAAAGTGTCCCGGGCACAAAACGTGTAAAACCTCAGGTAAAACCTCACGTATGGGCATAAGAGAGGACGGGCGTACCTAACTGGGCTTTCTTCCTACTTTTATTATTACTTTATTCTAAACATTCAGGTAATTAAGTGACCTTTAAAATATATTAAAACATTTTCTTATTATCACTTCTTGGAGACTTCCATTTCTGAGTCTCTGATGGTTAAAAACAATCACAAATTGTGCTGTACAGGCAGACAGTCCTACCTGTATATTTGTACAACTCTTACAGAGAAATGAATTAAAGAAAACATAGTAGTGTAATAACGGAAATGCAGTGAAATCTTTGAAAAGATGATAATCTTTCCTGTTTATGTATGAAATTGGGGATGATGACCATGTCATTTGCTTATGTTTACATTCAGCCAGTCATTTTCTATCCTCCTCATTATTACGAATTTCCCCTTCTTTGATTGTATCCATTTCATTTTATTAGCAACCTAAGACATTATAAATGGATATAGTGTCCTTAAATTTTTGTTACTTATTAAATGTATCAGTAACCTTCTGTCAAACATGTCTCCTCCTTGCTGCACAGAGAATTTTAAATTTCATCACAAACAAAACATGTTTGCCCTTGATAAAAATTACACTCAGTACAAGTGGCCTGCAAATTGTATCCCCCACAAACTGTAGGGGGTAATTGCGATTTCCCTACAAGTAAACAAATTCTTCTTTCTCACACCCGAGTTTCTAGGGATTTACTGTCAGTGGGTTTCACAGCATTGAGCTAGAAATACACAATGAAAGGGGAAAATAAAGAACTGTTTAACTCATAGTGATCAAGGAACAGAATCATATTTTTCTGCACCACTGCTATTTCTCAGCAGGTTACATATGTACAGGCTGATATACGTTCCAGATCCCACAGGCTCTTGAAACTTAAAGACCTCAGTGTCCTTGGCCTGCTTATGACTTACAAGAGACATAAATATGGTTTGGGGATTAGGGATAGAGGCATCGCTTGTTGCAAATTTTAAATTGTCAATTAAACAGCATCATTGAATTCTGAATAGAACTGCCAAGGGCATGTTCCTCTGTAAAAGCATGGATTAGCACAGACAGTCCCCACTGACATTTAAGATACATATCTGTGATTTAGGACACTTGAGAATGTGTATCTAAACAACATGATCACGCTTCGAGCGCTGAAAGCAATTTTTGTCTTAGTAAACTGAAAAATCCTCAAACAAAGAAACTCTCAAGATATACTTAACTTTGTAAACTATTTTCAGCAGCCATTTGCATTCATTGTCCATACACGTGATGTGTAGTATTAAGCAGATACTGAAATACAAGTCCCTTGAAGATAGTTGTATTTGAATAAGAAAATATAAGACTGCCATTTCTGTATTTCTATGGCCTTATTGTGAAGATAGTTTATTTGCTTTGCTTTTATGAGTAGAGATGAACAGGTAGAGAAGTACAAACATTTTTACTAACACAAATTTTGCAGTGTTTTATGTTTCAACTTATTATCCATGCTAATTGTGTTGTCTTCCACAAAAAAAAATAAGATAAATACAAAAATGCAGAAAATACCAATGGCAAGGTCAAAATAGTAATACTATGAGACTTTGAAAAAGGCTGTGAGTTTTATCCTTTTATTCACCATCACGAATTTCTAACACCATTTTTTCAGTGAATTGAAGGAAACTGATGCTTATCTAAAATAAGTTCATTGGAATTTTGTTTTCATTTCTATAATGCAGTGACATGACAATGATATGTATGAAACGCATGTGATGTGATATATGATAATATTTGTATATCATAGGTGCATATATACACTCGTAAACACATTCAGTGTGATGAATTAGTTGCTTTCTATAGTGGGAAATACATGTACCTTTTATATATTATTAAAAGTATATTATTTAAAGCAGTTTTTAAGAGAAATTATGAAAAGCGAATGTTTACATGAAAGTGGTTTCAATATTTAAAAAATATTTATATTTATGAAAAAAGGGTTATTTTATTTATACCGAGAATCTCTTACATTTATATTGCTCTAGGAATTCGGAATCTCTAGGAAAAAAAAAAAAATTTCACCTTACAAATTTTTAAAGAATTAGGGTGAGCCATTTTATGATATTGACATTGATAAGAAAATAAAAGTAAGTGCTATTTCTTAGGGTCATAATAAATAATGTAGAAAAATCACTGAAGGAAGAGGACAGAACCAGCACATGACCCAGAAACCCTGAGGCTGGGTACGTATCCAAAGGAGGGGGGTGTGTAACTCAGAAAGAGACCCACGCTCCCATGTTTACTGTAGACCATTCACAACAGCCAGGATATGAAATCGAGGGACCCGTGTCCACCAGAGAATAAGTGGATAAAGAAACTTTGTATATATACTCAATGAAATGTTACATAGCTACAAAATGAATGAAATTCTGCCATTTGCAACAATGTGGATGCAATGGAAGAACGTCATATTTATGAAATAAGTTAAGAGCAAACTGACAAATTTTGCCTATTCTTCCTCACATGTGGGAATAAAATATTAAACCAACTAGTCTGATGGAGAAGAGGTGGAATAATGGATGCCAGAAGGCGGAAAGTGCAGCAGGAACAGAGAATAGTGTGGGGAAGGTTAATGGGTATAAAATATAATTAGATAATTTTAGACAGAATAAAAAATGTTTGAAAGCACAGCAGAGTGATTATAATCAGCAAAAAGTTTGAGCACACTTCAAAATACCTAACAGAGTGAAATTGTAATGTTCCTAGCACAAAATGGTGATAAAAGCTGTGCGTGGTGGATCCCTGAATTATCCTGGCTTGAGTGATTCACATTGTTGGCCTATATCAAAACATCAAGGGCCCGATGGATGAAAAAACACAACCCAGTATCTTCTGTCTCCGGGAAACACACCTAATCACAGACTCATGGAAAAAGGATGGAAAGTATATTCCGTATGAATGGAAACCAAAAGACAGTAGATACAGCCATTCTCATATCAGATAAAACTGACTTAAAGCCAGCAAAGGTAAAGAGAGAAAAATAGGGTCATTATATAATGATAAAGGCTGCTATCTTATAAGAAGATACAACAATCCTAAATATATATTTGCCCAACCCAGGAGCTCCCAGGTACCAAAAGAATTTCAACTACATTGAAGAAAAGTGCAAATGTCTTGAAAAACACAAATAGTCAAAATCGTGGAAGAATAAATAGAAAAGCTGGAATATTTTGTGTATTTGGATACTTGAATCTGAAATTTAGAAGAGTCTTGCAAGGGACACTTTGGGTGTAGCTGGCTTTTCTATTCAAGTATATCCACGTGAAGAAAGGAAATAATGCCAAATCCACACAAAATCTCCCCAGATTAGAGAAGGAGCCACTTTCCCGCTTGTCTGATGAGTACAGACGTAGACATTATAAGAACAGATAACTGAAAGTCAGTATTTTTCATGAAGTGATGTAAATATTCTTAATGAAATATTAACCAAACTAATCCATCAATATATCAAAAGATTATACATCCTGACTAATCCAAAAAAATTATTTCAGAAATGCAGACAAACAGTTTTTCCAAACTGAATGTGTATCGTGATAAATGCTAAATTTAACAAACTAGCCAAAAAGGATATGCAAATCTTATTGGCCTAACTGCAAAGACTCAGGTGCAACATAAAGCAATTTGTTAAGATATTACTTATAATAGCTGAAATTTTCTCATTATTTTCAAAACTAACCTTTATTGAATCCCAAATCTAGTTTCTTTTGGGCCTGTACTATGTTACTTATTTACTATATAATATTAAT
This sequence comes from Galago senegalensis, assembly GCA_963575145.1. Classification (NCBI taxonomy): domain Eukaryota; kingdom Metazoa; phylum Chordata; class Mammalia; order Primates; family Galagidae; genus Galago; species Galago senegalensis. Next base: position 13,929 of record CAUYTI010141972.1, on the reverse strand, counting down.
TGTTTATAATTATATTTAATATGCTAGAATTATGAATCATTCCTGATCATTTTTGCAACTGTTTATAGTAAACAACAGCATATATTTTGACCAAATAAAATTATTAATATATATATTAAGCCAAAAGATAAGATTAAGCTATTTATGCTATAGAACAAAATATCACTAACAAAGGCAAAGGCTAAGGTTTCATATTTACAATAATTTCCAGAACTACATTAAAGTGACAGAGTGGCTCAACATCTCCTCTATCAGGAGCTAAATATTTGTTCGATGAACACTTCCACTGTACTATAAACTGTTTGAAGTCAAGGACTCTGTCTTTTGAAAAATAAAACTACTAACCTATTTTAAAGCTACCTCTAAACCCATATAACACCACTGAGTTGCTTTGTTTTAGAGTGGGTTTGATTTGGTTTCTTCGTGTGTGTGTTTGTGTTCCAAATACAAAATCCATTTTATTTCAGAAACTTCACCAGTATTGTCCATTGTTTAACATACTGTGACTTGTGCCTGGCTTATCTTTTATTCCTTGGATTTACTTCATCCAATGGGCACCTGAGCATTCACTATATATTGGACAGAATGTTACCTTTCATTCCAACGGACCCCTAAGTTCCTCCTTTAAAGCTTCAGCAAGAGCGTTGGAAAAAGCCACTTTGACATCGTCATTATTTTTAAATCATAGAGCAACAACCTAACTGTTGGTGAAGTTGCGCAGCAGATGAAATTTGACAAAACAAGGGGGCCCCAGGGAATTTGTAGTCAAGTCGCTCTGACATTTCCAGTATTAAACAAAACAAAAGCACGACTTGTCTCGTCTCCTTGATGTTTACCTATGAGATGTAATTAATGTTTTCATTCAAACACTTTTCACATGATTTAGCACAGCCTGATGTACAATTTTAAATCCATCTGTACATGACACAATTATTGTAACCTGATTTACCCAATCCAAGTGAAAATGTAACGTGGGGATGCTTACAGAGTGGGCCTCGTGTTCCTGAAACACTGGTTTCTTTATTTCCCCCATTAGTGACTAGGTCAGAATTAGAGAGGGGATTTCATATTCCCTATGTAATTGAAATTTGGAAACTGAGAGGTAAATGCGTTTATAATATAAAAGGGAAAGCAGGAATTCTGAGAGAAATGGAATTATCTTAGGTAAGCTTTGAAAAATAAAGTCCACCTTTCACTTCTACCTTTTTTATTTTACCCCACTTAGAAAATAAAGTCCTCCGGGGGGGGTTCCCATAAAATTGAACCAAGCATCCCCAGGTACCGTTCTGGCCAGGCCAGTCCCTGCCCAGAGACCAAGGAGCAGAATCCCCACTGCACCTTCAAACTGCGTGACAAGTAAAGCATCGCCCTGTCAGGATGCCACCGGAGCTCACCCAAATTGACAAAAAGTTTCTGAATTACACTGTTCCAGTGCTCCTGCATTGACAGGAGGCAGTCAAGCCTGACAGCCCTTTCCCTCTTGTCTGTTATCTTGAAATCAATTGCACAGCCTGATGCACAGAATATTGGCTGTGGACAATTCTGCAGGACGTGGCCCATCTGGCCACTGAGGAAGGCAGCGTTGCCGGCTTCCTATCGATCTGGGAGGAGCACGCTGCTACACAGAGGTGACCTCCGTCCCTCCACCTGCCCTGCTATTGAGGAAATCAGTTTCACAAGTGTGCTCATTCAGAAAGGAAAACGACTTTTGCACCAAGGCATGTCCACTTAGTTTTTAATTAAGAGCTCACGGATCTTTGAGATTAGAATAGTGAGGTGTAAGCAAAAGAGAGTGTATAAATTCCATTTGCCATGAACCTTATTTTGGAGCATTCCCCCGGTTAGATTTACAAAGATCAGACATTTGAATAGAGAGTGAGACAAAGTTGGCGATGACATGAAATCTCACGTATGCTACCTTTTTAAGAAAATCAGAATGTCAGTCAAGTGTATTTCCATTAAAAAATTGACTAATGTTATTGCAAAGATTAGTATTTCACAAGTTGGCTCACCCAGGTAAATGATCGATTTATATTTAATTATTTGCAGTTGATTACACAGCCTATTTTACATTTTTAAAAAATTACATTACCAGTGAATTCTAACAAATGGATCCTGACTCTACGAAAGCTACAAAGTGCTCCTGACTTCTTTGTAGGAAAGAAGCAAGTAGAAAGTGAGATAGTGGAGAACACAGAAAGGCAGGAAACCATGAATGAAGACCGCTTATAATCTTATCAAAAGGCTACTACATTCCCATAGGTGGGTGGATTGATTCTTAAAGACTTTATGTTTAAGAGTAGTTTTAGGTTCACAACAAATAGAAAGGGAGATACAGAAATGTCCCATCTTCCTCTTACCTTCACACACACATTGCTTTCACAATTACTAACATCCCCCACCAGGGTGGTACATTTGTTACAATTAATTAACCTACACTGACCCATTATAATCCTGATAAACTCCGTAGCTTCCACTCGTGTTTACTCTGGATGAATGCACATACTGTGTGCTTGGACAAATGTATAATGACATGCATGCTCATTACCATATCATACAGAGCAGTTCCACTGTTCTGAAACCCTCTGTCCGGGGGTGTCCAACCTGCGGGCAGTGGGCCGCATGCTGATTTTGTGAGGGCTTTTTTGGATTATCTGTGATATAGGATATCATGACAAACTAGCATGATACTTTTTCTTTGCTCATAAGCTTCCCTAAGTGTTTGTGTATTTAATGTGTGGCCCAAGCCAACTCTAATTCTTCCAGTGAAAGAAAAGGTTGGACACCTCTGCTTTGTACTCTGCCTATTCAACACCAACCCCTGGAAACCACCAATATTTTACTGTCCCCATTGCTTTTACTTTCCCAGAATGTAACATAGTTGGAACCAACCAAGTGTGCACCAAGTTAGAGTCTTCCACATCATTTTTTTCCCCACAAATGCTAGTAATACTTCTTAAATGGTTAATGTGGCATTACTAAAACACTTGTTGGAATCCTGGTTCACTGTAAGGAAAAAAACAGTCATCCTTATATCATCAACAAAATTATTATGTGATATACTTTTATGTCTGAATGATTATAGTGTATGCTTTATGGATTTAAAACTGTTTTCAAAATCTTATGGGCCCCATCTATTTACAGCTACAAAACTTAGTATCTTCTTTTAAATTGGGTGGAGGACTGAAGGGAGGATCAGAGTGAGAAACACAAACAAATTCCTGCAGTCAAACCGCCCGCTGGGATTCCTGTGCTGTCCTGGTCACTGTGATTCTCACCATGCACAAGCTACTGCATTAAAATGAGCAGAATGAGAATCTTTGGTACATACAGAACAAAACTGTCCTTTTCTTGTTTGCAAGAGCTTAATAATGAAGCCCCAAACTAGTTCTTTTAACCTAACTTATACATAAAATTTTACATTGATAAAGTCGTGTAAGCCTATTTGACCCAGAAATGTAATAAGCAAAACTTTTATCAATAGAACACAAAAACAGGTTCTAAAAGACCAGAATATAAGTTTTGATAAAATGAAACACACTCGTGGTGTTTGTAGTAGTACTCTTAACTTGCTGAATGAAAAGAGTAAATCATACAAGAAACACCTACTTTGACAAAATAAATCATTTAGTAATCAGGATTAATTAAGAGCTTATCCCACATTAGTTTATATCACATAGAATCAAGTGATTTTAATTTTCACTTTAGAGTGAAGACTAGATGTTTCATATTCAAATGGTCCAATGAAAATACTTCAAAATAGCATATTAATTAGAAATTGCAAGTGACCAGAACTGAAATTGGAAAGTCAATTACCATTATTATTTATCAAATAGAAAGCAAATAACAAAAACTTTTACTGCTGGACACCGCAGTTCTGGGAGCCTGTCAAGAAATTCTTTTTAACAGGTATCATTCCTGTTACTTACATGAGGAAACTACGTACCTCTAGAATTCACTGTTTGTCTACCCCAGTTTCCTCTTTATTGTGAGAGCTGGTTCCTCCCCATCAGTTGTTAACGTGGGAATGGCTGGTTCATAGACTGTGACTTTGCTCCCCTGGTCACAGTGGATTGGTCCAGGAGTAGGTGGTTGACTCAAGCTGAACTAAGATAGGCATCTTCAGGGAATTTTGGAATGGTAGGTGAGTGACAGAATAAGCCAAGAAATCATAAACTTCAACCTTGTCAGTAGTCGCCGTTAGTGTAACACGGACTGGAAAGGCTGAGGAAAAAAAGAGGTAGAGACCTACGGAGAGGCAGAGCTGACAGGCGGACGTTTGGATGCCTGTGGAGATAGATTTCTACTCTGGACATAACGTCCAGGTACGTTTCCGTTCTTAGGTCTTGTAAACCATTTGTTTTGTTATACTATTTCTTAGTTGCAGTATGGCAGTGGATGCTAGCCACTTAACACTCCAAAAGTATTCTCTCCTCTTTCCTCAGCAGTAGGACAAGTGTGTGGAGCTGTCACCAGACACAGGCACACATGTCTCACCCTTCCTTAAAGCTGGGTGTGGCCATGTGATTAAAGTCTACCCAGTAGGGTACAGGCAACAGCAGAAATTATATTTCAAAACGTTTTATTATTCAGCCTCTTTCTTCCTCCTCACTGGATATGATGTTTGGAGTTTCAAGCGGTCATCTAAATATCGACAATGGAAGGAAGGTCTCCAGCCACTGTGTGGAGTTTTGACTGCCTGTGATTTTATTAGAGATTAATGAAATTTATCTTCTTAGACTGTTATTTTCCATTTTCCCTCTCAGACAGGCAATATTAATCTAATCACTAAATATGTTGGTTTTCTGTTACTTGCAAACAAGAGAATTCTAACTAACATAACATTTTATTCATTCGTAATCACAAGTTCCATTTCCACTTGTCATAGAAATTGCAGTAATAGAAATGACTAATGTCTTTGCCGTGTGTTAGTTAATATTTGCAATTTTACATAATGCCAAGTTTATTACTTTGCTCTAAATTGGCCCCCCCTAAAACTGATGATTCTGACCGTGGCGATGAGCTGTGTTCCAGCAGCTTTAACTCATTCAATGCGCTGCTCACGGCAGCTTCACTCTTCCCACAGTGAGTCACACTAATACCAACTAGAACTTCCCATATTAATACTGGAAAATTGTGCCCCAAAAGAACAGATGATAGACATTGAAAAACCCTTCACATACTATGAGATGACTCTGTTATAATAAAATGTTTTCATGTTACATAAATAATCTAGAATAAGAATTAGAAGATATTATGCTTCTCAGCTAGGCACCCATAGCACAGTGGTTGCAGGGTCAGCCACATTACACTGAAGGTGGCGGGTTCAAACCTGGCCTGGGCCTGTAAGCAACAATGACAACTGCAACAAAAACTAGCCAGGCATTGTGATGGGTGCCTGTAGTCCCAGCTATTTGGGAAGCTGAGGCAAGAGAATCGCTTGAGCCCAAGAGTTTGAGGTTGCTGTGAGCTGTGAGTCCATAGCACACTACCAAGGGTGTCATAGTGAGACTCTGTCTCAAAAAAAAAAAAAAAAAGATAATATGTTTCTCTAAACAAAGGTAGAAACAATACTTTCATTTTTCTTTATATCATTTCCCTCCTTTTTTTGTTTAAATGACTTAAATAAATTGTTATTTATGGAGAAAACATTCTCTAGAGACCTGCACACCAAGCCCCAGCTCCTAGCACTTTTCAATCAGTGGTTCATGTTATCTAATTAGATGTTGCGTTGGTTATTATTTTTCCTTCGAAATTGATTTGCACCATCCTCTCTGGCTATGTAAGCATCTAGTTGGAAGAAACTCATTAAGCCTTCTTCCAGGAATGATGGCTCTAATCAATCAGAACATTTTCATAAATTAGGGACCCGTAGACAAAAGGTCACATTGTTTGTCTAGGACAATATTGAGTGGGGACTTTTCTTTCACTGGAATTGCAATTAGAGCCTCCAGGTGAAAGAAAACCAAGGGCACCAATTATCTGTTTTCTAAAGAAAGTCACCTATGACTAGGGCCAAATATTCTCATTCAAGTTTCATTAAGAAGCAGAAGAATTGGATCCACTGCAAACATAGTAAATCACCAGCCTCCTCCTACTTACCACTCTTGGCCAAAATACGGAAAACAAGATGGGGACGGGGAGGAAACGAGGAAAAGAGAGGAGTCAGCAGGGTTGTAGCCTTCATCCAGCTGGTGAGCACAATGCTCTTTATGGATACAAACTTCCTTTCCAAATGGGAAGGGCAGAGGGGCTTAACCTCAGCAGAGGCCCCCTGAGGAGACCTTTAAGGAAGTCATTCCCAAACATTCAATATCGGCCTAAGAAAAATATTCCCTCTTCTTTGGGGTGTAGCTAGGGTGGCTATTGGTCATAGAAGAAAAATAAATTATATAAAAGTATAGAGAACAGGTAGATAAGACAGACAGACAGACAGACCAATGCTCTTACATCTTTGAACTTCACAGTTCAGTATGGAAAGGAAGCTTGAGTTTGCCATGGGTTAAGGGGCAATTCAGAAGGGAGCTACGGGTCATCTCACCAGCATCCCACCCAAGGAGTTGCCTTTGCAATTCCGGGGTCCTGTAAGAAGTGAGATCCAAGACCGCATCTTGTTGGAAAAAGATGATTAAAGGAGAACAATGCTTAGAAAGCAGATCTTCCAAGTCAGTGATAACAGGAGGTGGTGAGCAACGCACTCTGAAGCGCTCACTCATTCACCCCGGGAAAGAGGAAGCTTGGAGAAGTACTGCGGTGTGGTAGGAATTAGAGAGACCAGACGCACCCGCGCCGTCGCGCCTCCATCTCAGAACCTCTCTCTCTGGTTCTTGGGTCTGGCGTGTTTCCTTTCCTTACCGAGACTGTGCTGTTTCTCTGTAACCAGCAGAATACAGCAGATGTGAAACTAAATAACTTCTGAATAGAGATCATAAGAACACATACAACTTCTACCGTGGCCTCTTGGAATTATTCCGCAGACGGCAGAGTATTCTGGCTCATGCCAGACTCACCCAGACAGACACTGTGGAGCCGGCATGTAGCAAGGCAAATGTTCCCTGCCAGCCCATAGGTGCTTCCTTCATCTCAGCCAAGGTGTGAGATGCTAACTTGAATAGCCCAGCTTCAGTAAAAGTCACAAGGGGAGACAGAAGATTCCCAGCAAGGACTAGAGCTGAGGTCCCAGAAAAACGCACTGGTTGAGTCATCCTAACTCTTTCCAGCCATGTGATCCAGCCTTCCTAAGGCCAGAGTACCATGGATTAAATATTAGCCATCCCTGGGCATTCTGTTCAAATGTATAGCCAAAAGAATTATCAGCATAAAATGCTGACTATTTTGAAACACTTAATTTTGAGTTGTATATTTAAACAGTATATATTGGAAACAATGAGAAGATAGTGAGAGATGGAAAAAGACAAAAAACAAAGAATAATTGTAACAATGTCTTATTATTTTTTTTCTTTTGTCTTTAAACCCTCAACAGTGGCAGAATCAGGAAAATGATAACCAAAGTCCTATCCTGTTAGAAACAGTGTGTAATACTTTCTTTCTTACTTTGAAATTATATTCTATTTAATTTCAACAAAGTATATAGAAAAAATTAAACACTTAAAACTTTAGAGCCTTGAAAGTAAGAAGTAAATAATGTTCATATGTTGCCCTAACAAGTCACTAGATTTCCAAAACTATATGAAGGACATGGTTTGCTTTATGGATATTATCAACAAAACATCGAGGGCATATGTGAAGTACATCAACAGCATATCACCAATAATAATAGAAAATATAAACAAAGGTAAAATTATTGTCTCACTGCCAATGTGCCAGTACTGCAGCTGAGGAGGCAGAATGACAGATGAATACTTCATTCGGTAATATCAGAATAATTTGTATTTAATTTTCACGCTTCATGGTAACCTTCTTCTCAAGTGTTAAGATTTTTATTCATCTTCTTGTAAAACTTTTAAGTGTTATTTTGTACCGGTGCAACTGATATGTATTTGCGGTAGGGTCAGCCTCAATCAGCTGTCATGTAGGATAATTATTATGAAGGGATATTTTTATGTGTGACAGGTTGTCTTCTGACCTTGACTGCTGCCCAAAGTGGCCTCCCATCATTGTGATTTGAAAAGTACACACACATCTCCAGAATGCTTACGAGAAGGTGTCAGCTTTTCTGTTGAGAATGGTTGAGCTAGAGCTCATAGGTCAAAGGGCCTGTTGTTCTCAGAGACAAACCCACCCACTCCTAAACGACTTTTCTGTATCAAGATTCTGGAATGGGGAAAAAGGGAACAGTGGAGTAGATGGTGGTGCTGTGCCCTGAGCCACCGTACAAGCTTGTGCACAGGTACTGGGGAAGACACGAGATTCAAATCAGCTTCGAGTTTAGCATTTTAAACCATACAGACTATTACAGCTGAACAAGAAAAGGCATGAAACCTATGAAGAATGCCATTAATCAGGGGAAAAAATGGAGATTCTACACAATACATTGCAGGGCTTGGAGAACTTATTTATTCTTTACTCGTCATATTTAATCTGATCAAAACTAGTTATATTAGTATGAGGTTAATCGTTAGGTTATAATTTGTGAGAGATTACATGGGAATAGCATGAGATCTATTCAACTTTTTTAGGTTCTTTATCTTGCCTGACAAGGAGCTTTTGTATTTCAGTCATGTGCGGGGAGGACTACTCCATTTATTGATCATGTCGGGAGCTGCCGCACTTAGCATACATTATCTCTCAGCAACTTCAAAGAATCTCATCAAGCAGTCTTTATTATCCCCACATTATAGGTCAAAAAACTGAGAAAAAACAGAGAGCACTGGGAGCATGATCAAGGTGACGTAAAGAATAAATGACTGATTAAATTTGGCATTGAACTTATTTTCTGTCTAACATGTCTGTTGTCTCTCATATTTAACTAGAAAAATGTAAAGACAGTCCTGAGCATATGAGAAATGTTATCCACGTGACCAAAGGAGATGTGAGAAATTATCTTTTTTGCTAGTCCTCCTCCACTGTGTAACTTGTGAAAAGAAAAAAGCTTCCTGAAAGTTTGTTTTGGTGGCCAAAGTTCAAGTTTATTCCATCAGACAATATTAAAATCCCATCTCAAAAGTTTTATCACAATAAAAATATTGTACATGGAAGTAGCTGTTGTTTAGTAAAAAAATTATGCTTAACCAATAGGACAGAGGTGACCATATGTCCATTAAAGACAAGTGATAATTTGGACTCTAAAACATATTCATCTTAATTGCTCCAAACTCAATGGCTTCAAAAAGACGATTTTCTTACCAGAGATAAAAGGAACAAATATAGAAAGAGGTATGCAAATTTATACTTGAAAAAAAATTATACAGCATAATATACGATAAATTATTATAGGTTATTTATATGATTATGTATAATAAGATAGATAATTAATATATTTTTATGTGCTAAATTGTGGCTCTGGATATAAAGACTAAAACGAGGTTTGAATTTCTCACTTATGGTATCAGATTTTCACTGGCATAGAAATATTTCCCCCAAAAGTGACCAGTAGCTTTATGTGGAAATCTATTAAGGGACTTGTATTTTCAGAATTAGAGTACATAAAATATACAAATAAAATAATATTTTTTCTTTTCTTGGATAATAGCAATGTCTCACTGCTATTAATGAAATCTGTAGAGAGAATTATTTCTTAATACACTCATCAAATATTATTTTGATTTCCATTTCCTTAGATCAAAGGTAACATTGTTCTCATTTTTTATGTTACATTTTTCAAAATTTACCCCTGACTAGCCTCTGCAGAACACACTTTTTTTCAGAATAAAGTTTTTGAAGCTTTAAAGACAAAGATTTATTTAAAAATTTTAAATACCAACTATTCAAATAATTTTCTTTTCTGAGTGAAGCAATAACCCTCACCCTATAGCCGAGCCAAGAAAATTTTGTCCCAACACCTTCCACGTGTTTACTTCACTCACTGAGTTTTCCATCCCATTTTTCTGCCTCACAATTTTATTATTCCCCTTCTGTATCTCCCATTATATTTACTGAAACCTACAAGTCTCTTTTACTGCCCACTTTAGAATGAAAGCATATTTTGAAATTTGGAAACATTAAGTTTAACATCAAGTTAATCATCACTGTTTATTTTATACTTTACAAGTGGGGTGCTTCAGATTTAAAACGATCCTGTCTGACACATCCTAATGATTGTTTCTTAGTGACTGTTTGGTAACAGAAAACTCTTCTTGACCACTTAGATGCTACAAATATTGAAAAACATCTTTAAAGATAAACAAGGTAATTTGAGACCATTTGAAGACAGTAGTTTAAGTTTTAGACTTTGCAAGTAAAGTGTTCTCTATGGGAAAGAAAATTGTATCAAACTTAAGAAGTATTAAAAATAGATGTTTACTTTTCCAAATTAGCTAATTTGGATCAATTATCCAACAACGGATATCTGCATATCTGGAAATGATCTCGGTCAAAATCATAACACTTTAGAAAACTGACAAGGTAGGCAAGAATTCCTAGAGCAGACCCCCCAAAAAGACAGTGTTCAGCTGTCTTTTGCTTTGTAACGAACCACCTCAAATTCAGTGACTCAAAACATAAACTATTTTATTAAGTCTCTTGATTATGTAAATCAGGAAGTTTAGCCCCATAATTCTTCTGTTCCATGTAGCATGGGACAGCAATGTGCTTGAGTGACTAATTTGTTTCTCCCGGCCATGGTAGAGGTCACATGGTGATATTTAGCTGTTGATGCCTTTGAAGATCATCTGCCTTTACTAGTCACATGACCCGGTAGGAAGACTGGAATTTGGGGAGAGAGGCTGAGACTATCAAATGGAGAGTCTAATGCAGTCTCTCTTGCATCCCAGTGTAGAGGACGTCAAGAGCCAGAGGACCTCTGAGCAAGATGATTTGCAGCTCGGGGGTGGACCATCAGGCAACTCATCCGCAGGTGCTACTTATAGAGAAAGAGCCTGAGCCCATGGCGATCCTTAGGCAGCAGTCATTGTCTAATACTCCCCTCACCTGTCAGGTACAGTCATTGTCTAATACTCCCCTCACCTGTCAGGTACGGTCAATGTCTGATACTCCCCTCACCTGTCAGGTACGGTCAGTGTCTGATACTCCCCTCACCTGTCAGGTACGGTCAGTGTCTGATACTCCCCTCACCTGTCAGGTACGGTCAATGTCTGATACTCCCCTCACCTGTCAGTTATGGTCATTGTCTGATACTCCCCTCACCTGTCAGGTACGGTCAATGTCTGATACTCCTCTCACCTGTCAGGTACGGTCAATGTCTGATACTCCCCTCACCTGTCAGGTACGGTCAGTGTCTGATACTCCCCTTCACTTGTCAGGTACAGTCAATGTCTGATACTCCCCTTACCTGTCAGGTACGGTCATTGTCTGATACTCCCCTTGCCTGTCAGGTACCGGCTCAATAAAAGGCTAGTGCAGAGGTTGCTCAGGGCTTCCCTGCAATCAAGGTTAGCCTGCCTCCTGCAAGCTTGTACTTCTAATCTGGGCCATGTCTGGTTCCTTCCTGCTGCTATTGAGATCAGGGCCTTAGGGGCTGTGACATCCCAGGACCCCAAAAGTGAGCGTACCAGCTGTGAGGTGAAATGAGTTGGCATTTTACAAACTAGCCTCAGAAGTCAAACAGCTTGAATTTGCTTTATACTTTTTTTTGAAGAAAGTCATTGTCAATCTTCTCTGATTCAAGGGAAAGAGAAAAACATCCTGTCTTTTAGTAGAATAAGCATGAAATTAAGACAATGTCTTAAAACTGCTACAGAAGCCAAGGGATGTGATCCTGGAGTTTAGGACGTTTTCTTCCTAAAACCACTGGATGAGTGTGCAGGCAGCTGAGAGCTGTGTCCCACTTGAGAGAGATTCTCACGGCTGTAGACCAAGACCCTTTCAGGCTTACCTAAGAAATAAGGGGAATTCACACGGACTAGCTATCAGCAGTCATAAGATCCACTTCTCCATGATCTCAAACCTCTGATACTGGGCTAAAGAAATCCTGAATCTCTAGTACTGAAAATCCCATAATGGAAACGAGAAGCTCATTGCATTCATCTTGCAGCATAGTAGGAAGAAGAAAGTGCAGAGGATGAAAGAGAGAGGGACCAAGGACGGCAAGTGGAGGAGAAAAAAGGTGAGTCGTAAAGGATTTTCACATTGTGGTCATTTAAATTCCACGTAGAGGTGAAAGAAGAAAGACTCGGAAGCAATATGAAGAAATAAGACTAGGAATTGACCCAAATAGATTAGAGATATTCACAAGGTCCCAAAACTAATGAGGAAGATATATAGAAAGAAATATGCAATTTGTCATAGTCTATCAAAATGGCTCTAATAAAATACAAAGACACAATTTAAAAGCAGCCAGGAACAAATGACAGGTAATCTACAAAGATTGAAAACCAAACAAATATTGACTCATGAACAGAAAAAAAAAAAAAACCCAGAAAATAATGGAATGTCATTCTTCAAAATTATGGTGAAAAAAATCAAAGAAAATACCCTCTCCAGCTAGAATTCTAAATCCAGAAAATACAAATGTGTAGATAATAAAGTAAAATGAAATAATTTTAAGCAACAGAATAAAAAAATAAATAAAATAAAGACAATCCCGCAGATCTACAACCATCAGGCTTATACTAAAGGAAATTGCAAAAGAAGTTGTTCAGGCCAACAGACATTGATCACAGATGTAGAAGACAGGAATGATAGGAAATGAAGAGTTAATATATGGCAATATAACAATTATTGTCAAAATATTAATCAGAATAATGAGGGGGAGGAAGTAGAGTAGGAGGCCAGAGAATCCAGAAGGTGAATGACTAACCCAAACAGAAGAGTAAATTGAATAAAAATTGAATAATAAAATAGAATGAAACCACGAAGAAAGGAGGAAGATAGTGAAACAAAGAACAGATGACAAACACGCAAAGCAAACTAAACTATGATTAATGTAAAAGAAACGATCTTGAAATATCCCACATTATAAACCAGATGCTGACTGAACCAAACACTGTGATATAAGTCTCAGCCGCAGGGTGGGGTTGGGGAATGTGTGTGAGAGGGAGAAGTCAGTGGAGGGGTTGACACTCCCGGCCTATGTGTGTGTGAGAGGGAGGTCAGTGGAGGGGTTGACGCTCCCGGCCTATGTGTGTGTGAGAGAGGGAAGTCGGTGGAGGGGTTGACACTCCCGGCCTATGTGTGTGTGAGAGGGAGGTCAGTGGAGGGGTTGATGCTCCCAGCCTATTTGTGTATCTGAGAGAGGGAAGTCGGTGGAGGGGTTGACACTCCCGGCCTATGCGTGTGTGAGAGGGAGGTCGGTGCAGGGGTTGATGCTCCCAGCCTATTTGTGTGTCTGAGAGAGGGAAGTCGGTGGAGGTGTTGACACTCCCAACCTACGGGTGTGCAAAAGAGGGAATTTGTTGACACCCTCAGTCTATTTAAGTGGAAGCTCCCTCCGCTTTCTGTTTTGCGTCCTCCTTCAGAGGTTCTCAAGGTATTTGTTGTCAGGCCAGTTTCTTTATTAAATATTATTAAGCACTCCCCCAAATTTTTAATGTGGATTTTTATTAATATTACAAAAATTAAAATAACACTTATTTAAAAAATAGTAAAGAAATTATTGTATGTTACCATAAATAAGTACACTTTTTCCAAATATATTTGTGAAAATAATTACATTCTTCAGAACAAAGGAACACAAGCAACACTCCAGAGAGCGGCATTGCCTTCTCTGACGGTTGTCTTTTCCATCTCAGGTAACTGAGGAAAGCTGGTTTCTAACACTGGCTCTGTAACCAGCCTGTTGTTATTATGTTCAAGTCAGCCTATATTAACAGATCAGGCCTCTGAAAATAATCCCTGATGTTTACTGTTTGG